>JAOTRI020099701.1:0-14334 GCA_028564885.2 Zoanthus sanctaehelenae
ACACATACTATTCTTCGCCTATACAAAATATCCGATCACGATTCTTCGTTTTTAATCACGTGGTTTACTGATGTTTTAAAGTTTTGAAATATTACTTTCTTTCCCAAATAAGACAAAGAGCACGTGAACTTGTAGAGCAATTAAAACCACAGCACTGGGATAATTTTTGGAGCATAAGAACATTTCTTTACGGAGTTATTAGCGAACAAAAATTCTGAATATTTAGTGTAAAATGTATGGCGGCGCCATGTTATATTTATGTTGGATTACCTTGCTATATCCTCCAACGTGGCCGCAATAATTTCAAAGCGTTAATCTAAACGTAAGATTGAAACATCTCATTATATTTTATGTGACAATATAAATGTCATTTTTAAGGATATAATAACCAAAGTCATAAGTTTGACGTTAATATATAGATTTTTATGAGTTTTTAAAAAGCGTGACTTACGGTGTGTGACATAATTAGGGTCTTGCAAAGCGACGAAAAAACATTGAGCAAATTTAAATAATATTGAAATATAACTCTTATATTTGTTCTCTTAAACATATCAAATAATACAGTTGACAGGATTCAAACTTAAACTTTGATTCTAATTTTTTTTGAGACCTATGACATCACATGAAACGAATGTTTATATTACGTTGAGTGTAGCAATAATGTTGAATCTGCGGACACAATGTCACTGCTGGCGGGTAAATTTAAGGTCTATAAGGATACGAGTTTGTGATCACTCTGATTGCCGCTAGCCTGACAGGATTCTGTGGGCTCAAAAGTCTTAGCGACAAAGCTTGATTAAATCTGTAAGCATGATCATTTTGCTGACCCAACCGACGTCGGCTTAAAATTAGAAATGTTTCTTGAGACGGTTCCTGCAAATAGAGAACAAATTTTACATTCAAAAATGCTTCCCTGCAAATTATCATCAACAAATTTGTAAATGTTCATGCGTAACAAAAAGAAGGACTTTTTAAAGATTTTCTACAGAAGTTTAGCCTCGACAACCATTGAGAAATGTCTTGATCATGATCACACTTTTACAATACAAAAGCGAACCACCGCAATACTTCTTGTGTTCTGTATTGTGTTTCTAAGTTAAATTTCTGTTTTAATTAAGTCTTTACATAAAATACTTTCATAGATATTCAGAGCATCAGCTTGGCATTGTTTTTAAATTATTCTTAAATTTTGGATAATTTGAGCCTCGTTGTTATTTTGTTACATTTACAAAATTGTTTTATTTTCGGCATTCTTGAGTCGACTCTTGATATGGTATGGCATTGAAACGCTGATCGTATGTATCGTATGTTCGCTGCTAGTGACATTTGAGGACTATAATGTGTTCCAAATACAGTCGAACCTCGATTATCCGGACTCGTCGGGACAGCGGTAACTAGTCCGGAAAATCGAAAACATGAATATTAATGAGATAGAAATGTAAACAAAAGGTTACAGCAAAGAAAACACCATTTTAATTGTGAAATCTACACAGCCTGTACATGTAGGTATTTACAAATAAAAACTTTCAGTTCTTGAAAGTATTTACAAACGTCAAAAATGTTCAAGCATGTTTGTTTGCTTTAAAGACATGTAATTTGATCGCATTCCGAGTTCCATCATTCGTCTTAGCTGTATGAACTGCACAGGGTCAGTATCGTTCTGTGATTCCATCCACAACAAGCAGATTTTTTGAAACATTGCTTTGCCGCTTTAGTCGATACAAGTTTCTCGTCCTCATCTTCCTCATCGCACATGCAAATTTGAAACTAGAGCACAGGATAATACGCTGTTTCAACAATGTGACTTTGATTTTTCAATATCACAACTAATTAATATTCATGAAAAAATTGAGACCTGAGAAAAAAGTCCGGATAATCGAATATTCCGGATAACCCAGGTCCGGATAATCGAGGTTGGACTGTAGGAGGTTACTCTGTTCGCTCGCAAAATTAAACCGATTACAAAATGCCAAATGAACTTTGTGTATATTTGATGTATATTTATAACTGCAAGCTAGGCGAGTTACTAATACTGCGTCATCACACCAGAACCTCATAGAAGCAATCTAGCTCGGTCAAAAAACGACAGATGTCAAAAATCATTTATACTTGTGTGTTTCAAGTTTCAAAAACATAACTGAACAGGAATTGCGAGAAACAGCTATATTTTCAAATATTGATATCACTAGGAGTTCCTACTTTCCATCGAAAAGATAAGAAAAAAAGCGATATAGGAATTTAAAGTGGATTTTGCATGGAAGTAATATTAAAAATAAGCCGTTAGTAGAGTATTACATTCGTAGAGGAAAGGTAGAAGACTTGTGCCTTGGCGGCAAGATCAACGGAAAACGAGCTCGGGGTAGGCAGAGGAAGACCTATCTGCAAAATTTCACCCAATTCAAATCAGCAAGAGAGCTATGGGACGCCGCAAGAAACTGAGATGAATGTCGGGTCATGCATTAAACTGGTTTGCCAAGGCCCAAGTTGCACTCCAGAAGAAAAAGAGAAGAGTATTGAATACAAATGCTTGTTTTCTAACATCTCACTCGTCGAGTGACACTAAACTTGAATAGCATAAACAATAATCCGTAAGGCTAATCTCTTTAGTAACTACACGAAAACAAGGCGCTATCAAAGCATAGTTATCGAGTCCGGCTTTCTTTGATTTTGATATTGGTTGAAAATGCGCTAAAAAGCAATAAGGAATAATTATTTACGCCCTTGAAAAAGCCTTGAGCTAGTGCCGGATGTGAGTAATCATAACTCGTATTGGCGCAGTTCTTCAAAGAGAAAAGAGAAAAACTTTGTTTTTCATATCATAAAAGCTATTAACATCGTAAAACTAAATTATAGGGGTGTGTTCAAGTGTCGTGCACTGATTCGTATCTGTGACATCATTAATGCTTTCTGATGTCAAAGATGTAACACCTCGATGTTACCCACACACTATTCGATTGCTTATGTAATCTGTGCTCTATCTGAATAAACAGGGGGTGAGTTGTTCAAAAGTTGATTAAATTAAATTCTGGGTTAAGAGAAAAATATTTAGGAGCTATTCTGTCTTCAAGAAAAAAAAAACCCCGAAAACAAAAATAAAAAACACGTTAATTCCGAAATGATAACCTAAATCTGTCCCTGTAACGTTAGAGAAAATAAAGGTTAAGCAAGAAATTCCGGTATAAAAAAAAGTATAAGCTCCGCCCCCTTGAATTTATAGTGATTGAATAGTAGTAACTGTCAACTGACGGACACGCGTTCGAATTTCAGAAATATTCACTATAAATCTACAATTGTTAAAGGTCTTGTTAAATTATGATATAAAATTGCTTTTAGTTAAATATTGATACTAAGCTTTTCTACTCGACGTGTTGAAAACTTAACAACAACAACAACAACAACAACAACAACCACAAACCCAAATTCCACTAGCCATTTTATCATCGCTAACAACTTAATTCGCTGTCGCTTTCTCCTTCTCTACTCCAGATTCTTCCAGGACAAGGCTTTTGAAAAAAGTTAACTGCAGCGTTGGCTTAGCTCACGACAAATTGCGGCTTACTGAATCATTCACGCGCCAATTAAAAAAACTACTTTGGAAACGGCACTTAATTCCAATTTCTCAATAGTTAAGCGGGTGCATGAGAGTGTTCGACTCCCGCATGAAAGGAAACTAATCCATCGCAGGTCAACTCCAAAAAGATCAAGATCACTCTATTTACCAAACTTTAAACGTTGGAAAATTGAGTTAGCTCTGGCGGGAAAAGTAGTCCTCATAAGTTTTCAGTCACTTCTCGACACAGATGAAAGCCACGCTTCCACTAAAGACCACTAAATATGAATGTGCGACCTCCTAATAACAGAATTATTATACAACTTCTGTTTGGTTTCTTTAATTATCTAGATACTTTTATTCTACACCCACGACTTACCTAAGATGTAAAACTCAGTTGTGTCTAAACTGTGTGTTTTGTTAATACATTCAAGATTATCTAAATAAAACAAAAGTCAACTCAAAGAAAATGTTGTATTCAATGAGAAACAGGGAATGACACAAGAGGTTAAATATTCGGTTCATTTTTTCAAGGTATTTGCGTTTTGGGCGATATTTGTTTTATCTAACTTCAATAAAATTTTTGAAAAGCTGATGTATGCTCGCATGATCTCTTTTATTGAGAAAATAAGTTTTCACACAAGGCTCAATATATGGTCTACGTAAATCACACTACACTTTTTTTTTATTAAGAACCAGAAAATTTTTTTTTGCCCAGGCTAAATGTTTTTTTTTCTCAACAATTTGAGGCTCAAAATGTTCTTACTTTAATCTTAACTGCAATAGATTTTTTATGGTTTATAATCGATTTCAAAGGCCTTTCAGTGTTTATGTATTCCCAACTTTTAGTTTAAGAACACGTATACATGCAAGGCACGTCATTTTAACGGTATGACATATGAGGCCCTGTTGGGGGTTTTAGAAATACGGTATTTTGAGGGAAAAATTATAGGTATACGGCATATTTGAATAAAAATTATAGGGATACCGGATATTTCGAAATACATGTAAAATTTTGTGTATTTTACAGCAGATGACAGTACAGGTAATTGTTACAGTTGGAGTATACTTGTATTAAGTAACGAAATATGTTTAATGTGTGATGCTCTGTGTGATGGCTGCTTGCCACGCTCAGTTTTTTTTTTTTTCTTTTCTTTAAATTTTTTTAAAATTTTCATTTCAGGCTCAAATTGTTCTTAATTTGTTCTTATTTTTCGGGCGATTTGAGCCTCACCGTTTTTATTAAGTGTGTTCTTAATAAAAAAAAAGTGTAGCTCGACTCAACATACAAAATTAGACATAATTATTCAACAACCATGGATCATGGCCTTTTTCCATGTGGAATCTTTCTTGACTTGAAAAACGCGTTCGACACCGTCGACCGTAACATTCTATGTGGAAAATATTGCGGCTTTCAATATATTTGAAAGAAAACAAAAATAACAGAAATTGACGGACGGATATCGGAACTAGCTTGTAGCAATAATTGTGGGGGGCCTCTAGGCCCGGTTCCTGGCTTTTTGTGGTTTCTGATACATATCAATGACATACACTTCTACACTGATAAATTGGACTGCTTTCTCTTTGCAGATGATACAAACATCCCCCATGCTGACAAAAATATAAAATTTATAGAAACTACTCTTAATAATGAACTTTCCCAGGTCTCTGACTGGTTAACTGCAAATTGACTAAGTCTGAACATTAAGAAATCAAACTCTGTTGTTTTTCAGCCCTATCAGAAACCAATAGCGATCCAAGCAAAAATAATTATAAACGACAACAAAGAGAACAAACACGTTAGGCTTGAACGTAAAAACTAAGTAAAATACTTGAACATTGATCGATAGTTACCTCACCTTTAGATAACACATTGAGCACATAAAAATAAAAATAATCAGAAACGTGGGAATGCTTGGTAAACTTAGATATTTTGTGCCAAGAAAAACTCCGCTACAAATCTATCAGAAATTAATCTTTCCATATATTAATTATGCAGTTACGGTTTGGGGTCTCGCTAGTAAATGCTATCTTGATAAGATTTTAAGACTTCAAAAACGAGCGCTTCGATTTATATATTCTGCAGGAAGGAACGATCATGCCTTACCACTTTTTGTTGTCGCCGATGTTTTGCATGTGAAATTTCTTCATTTTTGAATATGTCTGCTGACTAATGTATTAAAAAGAAGACTGCTCCTAGTAATACTCTTAAACGTTTTACATATAGTAGCAAAGTTTCTACTAACAATACTAGATCTTCAACATCATCAAATAAGTTTTACGTAAAAAATTCTAGACTAGAAATTCAACAAACGGCTGAATGCCTGACTTTGAGCAAGGGAATGAAATGAGCTGCCTATGAAGCAAATAATGAACAATTTATTTTAAAAATACAGAAAGTTTCAAAAAATTTGGATAAAATGTCGCCTACATTTGTAGGTTTTGAGCTGACCCTGGGTAGCTCATTATGCATTATCGTTTCTATGACTTGTTTTCAAACTTCAAAAGCGATATGAGAGAAAACAGCAAGTCTTGGACATATCTCCTCTCTGATTCACAGCACGGTATTTAAACTCAAACTGTTACAAGAAAATGACTTTATCTTTATATAGCAACCATTTTATCAGGTTTAAACTATTTTACTTGAAAAAAGTATGTTTTTTTAATTAGTTTCTCACGCATTCTCTGTATTGAAGCAAACAAGACGACGCATAACAACTGCAAATTTGCATCTCAATGGCTAGCTACAGAACGTGAATCTTCCCTAAAGCGCAACATCTCTGCAATTTACTTTAACTCTCTAACATTTTGCCTGTTCCGCTTTCTTATTATGAACTTTTCAGACAACTAAGAACGTTTTTCACTTCATAGGCACTTTAAGAGAACGGCAAACGAAAAAAAGGACAATTCCAAAAGAAGAATCACTGGACTAATTGAGATTTTGAAATCATGTAATGACTACATCGATATTTCGCAAATAAGCACAGCTCTACGGAATCAACAGTTTTGAAAAGTTATTTTGCATGGCTGCTATCTCGTTCTTTTCTCCTGATTATCAATTTTGTCATCGATTCTTTTTTTTTTATTCTTAAGTTATACTGTAATTATACTCTCATACAACATTTTTTTCTTTTCTTTCCAGTTGTTGATTCCATAAAATATATCATGATTGATCCGCCTCGCCTTTTAACTAATGTTATTTTCGGATCAGCCCGTAAGAGTATGTAAAAAATCTGACATTGTAAAATTTTTGTAATAAAACTGAAGATGAAGTTGTAAATAAAATATGCTGACCAAACAGGATGCTAGAACATAAACGTTTAGCAAGAAAACAAACATTTTCAAAAAAAGTAGTTTTTGAAATAAAACTCGCATTTGGCATATGAATCTTCCATCCATATATTCCCTGATATATTAATCAAGAGAGATGATAAAAAAAATTACGTTAAAAACGAAAACACAAATGTCAAAAGAAAGTACTTCAAGCTAAATGACCTCCACGGCGTCCCGTTTGAATCTCCCACGCTCTCTAGTTCATTGTTTCCATTGTCGAAAGAAACTCGAGTATATATATTTCAATTTTATTACGCGCTTTTTTTTATAATAACATTATAACATTATAAAATAAAGCTGATATAACGTTCTCTCTGATACGCTGTGCAGCATTGTTTTAATTCTCAATAAAAACACAGTGTTGTTTTATCAGGTTTGACTCGTCTCTGGCGATAGCTTGTGTTATAAAAGAAATAAAAAAACTCGCCCTGCTTGCACTGTTAAGTTATAGAATCACATGTGGATTGTAAGTTCACTCAAGAAGTGAGAAAAAAACTTGCCCGCGGCTCGTTTTTCTCTCAGTGCGGGTTCGGTTTTTAATTCTGTAGTAAATTATGCCGCGGCTCATTATCTTAATTTCTGAATGCTTCGGTCTCAATTTGTTCTTATATCTGCGGGCCGTTTAAAATCATAACAAAAAGAAAAGACATTGAAAAACAGTGCATACTGTCCGCAGTTTGAGTACATTACTACCACTGTGCATGATTTTGTCTTGCTCTTACACAATAGGCATTATCACAGTTTTTGCCGCCATCTTGGCGAATAAGGCAAGTGGCTCAAAATAAGAGAATTTGTATGGAAATTCGGCATCAAATATCTTTAATAACACTTTAGTTTGTAAAAAACTATGAATCGAAAATTTAAATGTTGGAAGAGAGAAACCGAATGCCAAAATTTGAGGTATAGAGCCGTATACAAAAGTGTCCAGTCACAATTTGAATTTTTCTAAGTATACATTTTTCTGTTATCAGTCGTGTTTCACCGGCAGAACGTAACTAGGCGCGTTCGTATGCTGCTACTTGCCTCAAATTTTGGCATTCAGTTCCTCTCTCCCAACATTAAAATTTTCGATTGATATTTTTTTAAAACTAAAGTGTTATTAAAGATATTTGATGCCAAACTTCCATACAAAATCTCTTATTTTGAACACTTTGCCTACTCGCCAAGATGGCGGCGAAAACAGCGATAAAGCCTATTATTCTTCAAGCGCGATTTTGTATAAATGTCGAATATTGCTTGTTATTATTTTTCTTTGTTTATTGTTGTATAGTATTGTTCATACATACATACATGATCTTACGCCAACAATCAATATTACACGATTACGACCTGGATTATTGGCGACAATATAGTAGATATAATAACAAATGGGAACCGCTGCTTCTGCGTTTTAACTGTGCACACTACGAACGTAAATTACAAGATTCAGAAAAGCTTCAACTAAAAACATGAAAATTTACATTTTCCATCAGCCTGGCGAGCACCCCAAACTTGTTCTTACATAGTTCATAATTGTCTGCCAATCTGAGCCTCATTGTCCTTATAAAGTTGTTCTTATAAGAAGTGTGTGCCACATTTTATTGATCAATATAGATACATATAACCATATGTAGTACTTACATTTTCATTTTCATTTGCATCATAATCCCATAACGGTATTCCAACGAATTTCCTTGGTACCACTCTTTTCTTAGTTTCAGCTCTATTCTCCGGAAATTCATTGTCCGTGTAGTTTAAATTAACTTCGTTCTCAACATCCTAGATTTGAGATAAAAGGAAAACAAGAGAAAACGAGGAAAAACATATGCATCAGGACTGAGAATTGAAAAGCAGAATACTTTCTCTTGTGTTAATCATTTTTGTAGTTCGTTATTTAGCAATTTGAACGGTCCCTTAAACAACTCTTACATTTTCTAGTTAAAGTGTATGTATCAGCTGTTTTTTGTATTTATAGAATATCCTTATCATTGTAATGGAGATAAAAAAGAAAAGTTTGATAATGATTTTCTCATAAATTTTGTTAGCAAGATGTGTTGCAGCCACGTAAATTGAGAAGATATTGATACTGGACCGGGGTCTTACTGCTAAAGTCTGCTTTTGACGTCGTTGGCATCTTAAATAATATTTAAATGATCATTTTTAGTTGCGTGTGGTATTGCAGAGAATGCATGTAACTTAAAAACTTAAACTCTGTATTTAAATTCTTATGTAGCAGAATAGCAAGAACTAACATTAAAAATATAAATTTTTTAATTTACTTTCAAAAGAGTTTGCTTCCATATTTTTCTACTTGAACATGTTACTTCAAACTTTCCTAAAGTTTGCTTCCATATTTTTCTACTTGAACATGATACTTCAAACTTTCCTAAAGGAATATACACTGCATAACCGGGGCATAAATCCAGATTTAAAAATCATGTGCAATTTGTACCAGTTGTAAAAGATGCCCCGAACCTCATTTTTAATGTTTCTTGTCTTTATGAGCGAAAAAGGAAGTTGAGTAGTATCGTATTTAGCTATAGCATGTGAAAGTATTTTTGTTTTGTTTTTGTTACAATGTATGACAATATGTGAACTAAACCACACCAACAACCATTAAGCTACATTAGTTCAATAAAAAAAACTAACTTGGCACGATATTGCTTCTCAGACTTAATTCATAATTTGGAAACAAGAGAATAATTTCGACTTCTATCGTTAATCACTTATTCTCAAAGGAACGGAAAAAACTAGCACGACAAAAACAACTACAAAATATCAGACGGTCACGTGACCTAAAAAGCGGGAAACGCTCGGAAACACCATTACTTACATTTTTATTTTCACAACTGCATCAAAAGCATTGCCTGTGATAGTCAATTGTACAACAATGGGCGCAAATGTTCAAAAATATCACAAAATGTTTTACCTACTTTCCGCGTGGTAACGAATGCAATCTGCATGTTTTTACCACTTAAATCTAAGTTTGTAATGAAAAGCGAGGACTAAAGTGGATATCGAGATGGCCGATAGAAAAGAGAAAGAACTAAAAAACAACATCAAACAACGCATATTTTGTTTGATAAAACATGGAAGGGTTTTCGCGTCTGGAGTTTTGGTCACACCTCACCGATATCCATTTTGTTAAGAAAAACGTTTCTTCAACTGGCACATAAACACAAAATGATAAAGGAACTTAAATCTAAATAGAGCTACAGAAGGAACGAAAAAATTGCTAACCTTTGTGTCTCCATTACTTTGACTGATCATGTTCTTATATTAGCTAGAGCCCGGCGCACACTTGTGACAATTGAGGTAGGAAAATTTCTCCAGAGTGTGGTGTTGTTTCGAGAGTAATTGTGTATTCGCGCCATCCGCGTCGAAAATTTGTTGAATATTTTCGTGCACGAATGAGCTGATTTCCTCCACGTGTGCGAGCGTGCTTGAAGCAATCAGATTAGCAAATTATACGAATACGCATGCTCCGCGGCAAAATTTAAAATGGCGTCAAGCAATGTTTTAAGACTAAGTTCGTTGATCTTCGACCTGATTATGCTTGCCCTTACGACGCGAGGTGTCCAGAATTTAAAATTGACCGAAACTTTCGCGATAAATCCACGCATTGGAAATCTCTAAAATACTTAAAAAAACATGTATGTTTGAAATAAATATATATATTATCATTTATATGGATGTATATCTTCCCTAAAATAGTTTGAAAGTTTAGATATTAGCTGGTTAGAAAACTGGAGGTAGAGCAGGTAAACAGCTAGTGAGGCAGAAATTGTGCATGAGAGATTAGATAAAGGCGGAAAACATGGGAAAGTCTAAATATTTTTCGTATCACGAGTTTCGGTCACACTTCACACACTTTTTCTCCTAAAGGCACGCAAACACGAGACGGAAAAAAAAGAAATCTAAATGGAGAAACTACTGAACAAACGAAAAGAGATCGCTAACCTTTATGTCTCCTTTACTTTGATTGATCATGTCTTAATAAACCTGTAAAAATATACCAAGAAGAAATCCGCATAGGTGGTGCCTTCAGACACACTTTTTACATTTAGTGCTGGTTTACCGGTTTAGAAGTATGTTAGACTTGTCTGTTTCGCAGTACATTTGCTGCAAAAAAGCAGACTTGTTTTACAATAGACCGCACATGATTAACGTGTCTTTCAAACTAAGTTGGCCTGAACTCGAGTTTGTTTGTTTGGAGTTTCCGCATTGAGGTAAAATTGTTTTTCTCGAACGAACATTGTATTGTGTTTACATATAATGTATTACAATGTTATATAATGTATTTCAATACACGCCTAGGCCAATTAGGCCGGCATGGATCAAAAACTTCAAAAGATCTCCAGCAGAGATCTATGCAAATTCATTCATTAGGCTTGGAGCATGCACGAAACTAAATTTATCAAAATATTATGCAGCCGCCAGTCCGCTGCCACAGTTAATGGGCCACAGTCCAAACCAAACTACAATGGAACCGCGGTTTAGCAAATCCGCTGATATATTCCAGGTGAACGCTCAAAATTAGTAATTTTCTGAAAAATTTTGGGCTTACTATCGGGCCAAACTAAGTATCATCGCAAAATATTCGAAATGCTGATCGAAGTAAGTTCAAATTTTGAATATTGTGTCAGTATATGCTTTATCATTGATCAAAGTAAAATCTTTTTATTATTACTAGGGAACAGTAGCTAAATCTCTGTTACACTCAATAGGTCCTAATCAGAAGCATAAGCGTTATATTTTTCTTAACAATCTTAAAAACGCGGCCCCGCTGCCGAAAAATAAAATGCGTGGTAGATAAGGGCAAGTGAAGGATACAAGTAGACTCTCTTGTTTTATGGACATTTTTTCGTTTCACTTCGCATCGATCATTATTCAAATTTCTTGTTCATTATATAGCCAGCGTGTGGGATTTTTTGTAAAGAGACGACTTACATCTCGTAATTAACCCATGCAGTAATATAACATATCGTGACACGACAATGCTTATAAATACTTTTGATATTGGTTAAGATGCGGTGAAAAACACAAGCACTGGCTTCTTCCGTGAACGGAACAATTACTTACGCCCATGAATAGACCTTGAAATAAAGTGGGATGTGCACTATTTCATGCACACTCGTATTGGAGCAGTTCTTCCAGAGATAACAGAAAAATTCCATTTTTATATCATAAAAGCTGTTAACGTTGCCAGTCCAATTCTTATCAATGAGATCCTTAATGCTTTCTGATGTCACAGATTCAACACTGCTACGATTGCCCGCAGACTATTCGACTGCTTACGTAATCTGTGCTTCCTACGAATGAATTGGGGTGGGATTTTAAAAGTTGAATGATTTAATGTTGGGTTAAGAAAAAAAATAAAAACGATTAATGATTCTTTGAAAATATTGCTTTGATTTCTAAAGGAAAAAATTTGTTAATAACAAAATAACAGCTCAAATCTGACCTGGGGATAAACATTTAACCCCGGGTTAGTGCTAATCGGTTTTTGAACAACTGGGCACTGATATATAGTAGGAAACAAGACCATGGCTTCAAATGTTCTTGTTGAGCTTGGAGCGTTTCATGTTAAATTATTGGAGCAAGTTCTCCACAGAAGTTTCTTTTACTTAATTTAAGCTTGTATGAAAAACTCTTTAGACGGCAAGATGCCACCATGAGCTTGAAGTATTTTATTAGATACCTTCACGGATCAGAAGTGTACCTTCTTGACAGAACATATGAAGGAGGTTAAAGTCCCTAAATAGCTTTTCTAACAATTTAGACAACCTACAAGTACTGTCATTTCTGAACTCAGAATTTGAAAAGCAAGAGAAAATCTCCGCTTCTAAGTACGTCTTTTTAACAAAGAAAGTCAGAAACTTGAATGACTAATGAACATTTCTAAATACTACATGTAACTTAATTATTAAGATCATTCTATTTAAATTGGTGTACCAATTATAAATAAGAAAACAAGGGCAAAGTTTTTTTTTACATCTACCTATTTGAATTGGATTAAACAAACAATCTATATACAAGTTATAGAGGTAACTGAAATGAGTAATCTTTTTTTCAATAAACGATTCAAGATACCGGTATCTATGCATATTTCAGGTTTCTTAATATGAAATCTCAGTTTCATTTGTTAAATTTAAGTTTTTGGTCGAGCGCCATTTTGGGCGTTGTGTTTGGGCAAAACATACCCAACCTCGCCTAAGTTCCTTTTCCGAAAGTCAATCACAACTCTCAGAAAATTAGTGCAGACCTTTATGAGGTTTGAGAAATGTCCGACTACACATCTGCAAGACATAATATTGCTTATACACTAGAAACTGATGACAAGAAAATCCACTGGCACCGGAAGCTAAACGACTTATTACTGCATTCCTCTCCAGTCAAAAAACGACAGATATCAAAAATTCTTTATACTTGCGTGTTTCAAGCCTCAAAAACAAGAATTGCGAGAAACAGCTTTATTTAAAAATTTTAATATTAGTAGAAATTCCTACTTTCCATCGAAAGGATAAAAAAAGCGATGTAGGAACTAGGTAGGGACTATCAGCCCTAATCCCTTACCCTCTTGTTCATACTAACAGGCAGAACAAATCCATAGCGACTTTTCCTGCGTTAAATTTTGTTTCTGTCTTCATGCAGCCTAAATAGTTTTTTAAAGGATTAACGTAAGAATACTTAAAAAACTGGCTCAAGACCTCACATAAAAATTGATTTTTATGTCCACTCCTCATGAAGGAAAACGTTTTGAGAAATCGATCAACTTTATACCTTTGTTCCACATTTTGTTTAGACAGTATAATGTTCAACAATCTCTGTCTCACTTTCTACCTTTAACTTCACCTGCACGGCAAGTGTAGAGCCTTGAACAAGAAAGCATATTCCCTGGCAACCTGAAAGTTACGTGAACAAGTTCAAGATCAATGTTTTTTCTATACTTATAGTAATAATAATAATAAAAAAATAATATCAATAATAATACTACTAATAATAATAAATACAATGCGTAAAAGTATGAATTCACTGAGAGATTTTGATTTACAAAATATTTATAAATATTGATAAAAGAATATTAAAAATTCTAAAAAAAATAAAAATCGTATAGATTAAGGATCGTATCAATTAAGATCAATTAAGAGATCTTAAGATGTAGTAAAAGCACAATGCTTGTGGGATGTAGCTATAGAGATCAACCTTAAGTATAGATAGCACGTATGCGTTCTAGAAGGGGGCAGGTATTACCCTTTAAAATCCAAATACAAAATTGAGCTTGTATGATAGCAATGTGGCCTTAGTGTAGTTCTGCAGAAACTCGCCATTACGGTATAAGCTAGCTAAATCCTTACGAGCCTAGAGGCCTATGGAGCCGGCGCTTATCTCCCTTTTCTGTAGTGTTAAGCGGATGAGAGTCTTTGACTCCCCCTGGACGGGACACTAATCCATCGCAGGTTAGCTCCCAG
>JAOTRI020099723.1:0-14332 GCA_028564885.2 Zoanthus sanctaehelenae
CTCTCAAACTTGTTCAATGAAAAGTATGGTCTTAAGTTGGGAGAACTTAATAATTCAACTGGGAGTGAAAGGGTTAACTGACTCGTACTATTTGATTGTATTTTCAACTATCAACCCTCGATATATCATCAATCAAATGCTGCGTTAACTTTCTACAGAAACAGTTTATAAAAGAAGGCCATAAATTTCACACCGTAGTGCAAGAGTTTGATTCTGACCTTTCGAACTGAAATTTAAATTTCACACCGTAGTGCAAGAGTTTGATTCTGACGTTTCGAACTGGAGGAATCCTTCGACGAATTCACTCCGACGAAGGACTGCTGTCCGAAATGTCAACATCAAATTCTTTCAATACGGTGTAAAACTAATGTTTTTTTATAGACTCGAAATATGACGAGCTACTAGGGTATCCTGTTGATGAGCAGTGACGTTTTGTTTTGTTTTTTCATTTTCTGCGGCATTCTCGTTATGTCTAGCGATAGTGAAGCTAAAACTGATTTATACAAGCTGTCGAGCTTTTATATTTTTTGGTATTAATTTAAAAGGCCAAAAACACGAAACACTTTAAAAATAAACCTAGAGAACGAGTGGTTTACATACTGATGTCCACGAGATTATAATCGAGTGATAATATACTTGGAGTTTGTGAGACCGAGAGCTTTGATTGTTTTGGTGTCACTCAATAAGACTGTAAAGCATCACTCAAGTCTTAAATGCTTAATTATTCAATATACTCGTTGTTGCAGTAAGCAAGTGGAATGCTGCTCGCATATTGTTTATTATTTATAAAAGCCAGATACCTTGGTATGGCTCATGAAAAATATTACAAAGTTGACAGTGTATTTATTTAACTTTAACATCGATTAAAGGCAGATAAACAATAAACATGCGTATTTGAGACGTACGTGATTGATTGCTCTTTTTTGTGAACCGCTGGTCATTATATCGAACGCTCAGTAACTACTAAAATCCGTCGTTGAATGGAATCCAAATGAAAGCTGGCTTGTAACACTGGCAGCCAAACTCCGTCAAGATTAGTTTCGTGGATTATGTAAGTGCGTCCGTTCAGTTGCAAATCGCGGGTAGTTTTACTTGTTAGAATTTTCGTAGAGCAAGTAGTTGAGTGATTTTTTTTATCCGTGGAAGGAGCTTTTTTTAAAAAACAAGAAACTTGTTTGTATTTTGTTTTATTTGCACTACAGTTGAAGACCTAAATCCATTTATAAATTTTGTTTTAAAATGAGAAATTAGAGATCTCATATTTGTCGACAACGCGTTATTCATTGTCAGGTTATCTTGGCGACGCAATGCTGCAGGACTTGTCAAATGAGTTTCCCAGTGATGACGAGGTGAGAATTTGATGTTCATTATGAAAAACACTCTTTGGGCCTTAAAGGGTCTTGTTTTAAATTTTTGTAGTTACAGCTGATATCAGCGGTAGCTATTTTGTCACGGGTTTGTGTAAGAGTATGAGGGATGTAACTAATAACCACAGGGTACCCAAGTAGACAATGCATTGAGCGACAGGAGTCACACAGGGTAGCCAAGATGACGGTCGTTGTTGTAGTTACAGCTGATATCAGCTGTAGCTACTTTGTCATGGGTTTGTGTAAATGTATGAGGGATGCAACTAATAACCACAGGGTACCCAAGTAGACATGCATTGGGCTATAGGAGTCACACAGGGTAGCCAAGATGGCGGTCGTTTTTTTGTAGCTGCAGTTGATATCAGCTGTAGCTACTTTGTCATGGGTTTGTGTAAGAGTATGAGGGTGTAAGTAATAACCACAGGGTACCCAAGTAGACATGCATTGGGCTACAGGAGTCACACAAGGTACCCAAGATGATGGTCGTTTTGAAAATTTAAATAGACTATATAAAAGGCATTTGCTGTATATCAGTCGCAAAAAGCTCAAATTGTATTGCTGTAGCTACATGTGGTCTATAACTACCTAGTTTTATGCCTTATAAGTCTTATGGAAATGTTAAAATTGCTTAGATATCTTCTTCACAACAAGTTTACTTCCTCGATTTATATCTTGGTGGTTGCTTTAACTTTTAGCTGTTCTTTGGTGGCATTAGCTATAAGTCTTAAAGGTTTAACAAAAACTCTTAGCAAAATTTTAATTTGCAAGAATCTGAATAAATACTGCTCATTGATAAACAATCAATTAAAGTTTCCGATCGGTTAATTTACCTCCAAATATTTACTTTCTGCATGTGCGTCCAATCGCAATTTCCTAGTGCTCTTTTGCTTCTGTTTTTTGTGGGAAGGCTTTTGCCATGATGTCATGGCGTTGAGCGAATGAATAAAAGGCAATACTAGGCTCATATTCGACTGGCCAAAATAATCAAAAACTTTATTTGAATTTTAAATCTCTTCTAAACCACAGTACCGTGTTGGTTTGCTATTCATCCTGAGCCACATGCACTTGTATACGGCCTATTCTTCATCTTGTTTTCAAGTTTAATTTCTGGACTGATCCAGAAGTACATGATGGCAACCGACTGGAATATTTTTTGTTAACTCTAATATGTGATATATTTCGCCTTAATTTCACATTATATTAATAACAATGATTTTGTTTCGCATTGCTTAAGAGACGACTTAGCCATTTAAATTGGCAGATAATTTCATTTTTTTTTTAAATTTTGATCATTTTGGTAAAACTGCTGTCCTGTTGCAAACGTTGCATTTAGGAATTTGAAAATGAAATAAGAACTGTAGCGTTAAAAAAGAAAATACAATTAACTCCTTATGGACAAATAAACATCGTAAATGTAACTTTGATCCTCGACGTGATAAACTCAAAACGTCTGCAAACCTTTGTTTGTAGAGGGTGTTTTGTGATCTTACCCCACTGCAAGAATTTCAAATGCTTGTTATTTCTCCTCTCGAAAAACCTGTCATTAAGGTTTTTAATCGTTTCTGTTGAATGTACTGAAAATGTTGCCCAGAAATATTTCACTGTTGAATGTTTTTGAATTATTTCGCCAAGAGATTTTATAATACTCTCCTGGAAACACCCGTCTTTATTTTTTGCAGGACTGTTGGGAATTTGCAGGTTCTTCCTCAATTTTTAGTAAGTATAGTTGAATATAATATGAAAAGTTAAGGTGGTGGTGTTGGAGGTAGTGGTGTTGTTGGTGTAAGTCTTAATGGTGGTGTTGTTGGTGTAAGTCTTAGTGTTGGTGGTGGTGTTGTTAGTGGTGGTGGTGATGTTAGTGATTATGGTGGTGTTAGCGGTGGTGGTTTTAGTGGTGATGGTGGTATCATTGGTGGTGTTAATGGTTGTGGTGATGTTAGTGATTATGGTGGTGTTAGCGACTACAGCCTGTTGAGTACTACTCAGGCAAAGACCTTCCCAACAATTTGGAGGAGAGAAATTTCACTACAGTTGTTTCAGTCGTCGTTGTCTCCTTTAATGTTGTGTTCAGAGTTTGTGCAAGTGATTTAGGAGCTCCTTCTTGCTCCAAGACTGTACATAACGGGTTGGGGGGCTGCATTTGTACATAGCGGGGTAGGGGGAGCATTTGTACATGATTGGGCGAGGGTGCATTTGCTTTCTGCAGTAATACTAAGCAAGGTGTTTATGTAGTAATTAATCATGACAATATTAAGCAAGTAGCATCACTGTGGATTGTCTCCTCATAATACTTTATTTAATGTCAGTTACGAAGGTTGCCCATTCTTTCTATCCAGAGTTAATGTTTAATCGCTTGACGGCTCAGATCATGGCGTGAAAGTCGAATTTGCAGAGGGACAAAAACTAGAGTACCCGGAAAAAATTTCAAAATCATACTGAGATCGACAAAGATCAGCCCACACGTAGAGCCCAAGAATCGATCCCGGATTATAGAAGTGGGGGGGGGGAGGGGTACGACTGTTGACCCTTACACTAATCTGACTCCTCAAAGGTTTTAAGACAATTTTCTGTGTAGAAGTGAAAACAAAACGTCTAACTAGGAACCTTTTCAGAATTCAAGAGACTTGTAAAGGTGTGAGGAGTTTCCCCCCTTTTCGGGCCTTGGAGCAGGTAAAGGAGTTGATGGCCGTACTGGGGTCCTCTACAGAGGGTGGTATTTCGAGTATTTCCATTTAGGGATGTGAAATATTCTTTCTCGAATAAATCTCCCAGAAGTGGTCTACCGATCTCTTCATTTGTTTCCCTTGGTCTAACTTGAGCGGTTCCACAAGCTTTCTTAACGCTAGTGTAAATAGCGTAGAAGTTGCAACAGTTTGCAGAGAATGAACGCACGAACCCTGTTACAGCGCAGCATCAAGAAATCTGTTGGGCGTCATTCCGGACCTTCCTGAGTACATAATGTCTCTTCTGAATGCTCTCTTTTGTATTGAAATAATGCTGTTCTCGAGAATGTAAATGTGGGATCTACTTGAACAACTTCTGCCTCAAACCACTCTGGTTTCTACCACTGGCTTTCTCTCACTCTCTTTCGAAAGGTATTATGGCGGGATTATAGCTGGCATCAATATGGCCCTATTCGGTTGAGCAAGCGAAGTTCTCAAGTTAGGAATGGGATTACTTTTCTTGCTGTGTAAATGCGTGGCTGTATTTTCTGCTTGGAGCGGTGAAAACACAAACATACAAACATATTTAACACTTATTAGCTAAGACCGAGAGAAAGTGTGTTTTGTGGTTCCGAGAAACCTTCTGGTTTTGTTACATTTACGAATCCATAACATATTGTTTGTAGCTGAACGCTTGGTTGCGGAGAATCAGCTAAATTTGTTCACATACATAACACATAGTATCGCCATATAGTTAACATTTTAGTCAGGGATAGAGAGACGTTATATAATGTAGAACCATCGGCTCAGAATTAACGCGCGTGAAAAAATTGAAAAAGTCGCGATACAAAACTAAGTGCGATTCTGAGCCGGTGATTTCACATTATATTGCCAGCGCTTAGAGAAAATATATTTCTCAAATTTACTCCCAACGCGGGCAATATAATGTGGAATCACCGGTTCAGAATCGCAATTACTATATAATTTTACAACATGCGTTTATATTTAATTGAGTTAGCATAATTGATGTTCATCAAGAAGAGTTTCATTTTGTAGATTCCGAAAGTAAACCAGAAAATATCTCGGGAATATTTGACGGCGTGCCGGACTGTCGGGATATCGGAGAGCCGGAGTTTGAGACGTCGGAGAATCCTCATCTGCCAACATATAACCTGCCAGTTGTGAAAAATGGCGTCGTGGTTGGGTTAGTGATATTGTAGTGGTTGAGGTTTTTACCTTTTGAATCTTTGTTAGCAATTTTATTCGCTAATAAGTTTGTATGAAAAAACTTTAATTTCATATGTAACACCTATGGTTACCTGGCTCTGTTATCCCCAAGGTTACTTTTCTAAGTGACCAGAACTTAAACCTGTTTTAAGGTTACCGTTCAGTTTGAAACGGATGAAAATGACCAAAATGAGATTATTAGCCATTTGGATAAATAATTAGTAAACCTTTAAATATGTCCAAAAAAAATTGCAATATCTCATTTAAAGAACGAGATTTTGATATAGAACATTTCACCGGAATTAAAATGGATCGTCAGGCTCTATTGTTTTGACAGTACCCTTTGGCGTCAGTTTCGCCGGATTATAAAAATCACCTTTTGTCGATTTGTTCAGTTTCGCATTTCGTGGGAGATATTACGGCCGGAAGTGATTTTAATTGGCGCAATGTTCTTGTGGGCGGAGAAAATAAACATATCATGCGGTGGGTTTGGGAGAACGCCAAAACTTTTAAAAGCTTTTTGCTCGAAACTATTTTTTTGTCAAATCTACGAAAAACTCGAGGTTCCAACTTGGGAGTTTTTCGCCAATAACCCTGAAATTTGGCAGTTTTAAAGCTAAGTAACTGAAATTCAAAAATGTGTCAGCGTTTTTTTAAATTTTAATAACTTTTAAAGTTATTGCTATAAAACTCCACTGCTTTCGTTTTTGAAAGCGTTAATTCTGGTTTTTAGTTGTAAAATAAAAACAAAGCGGCCTTTCAAAAAACGCCGACACGTGTTTGGACTTCAATTAGTGTCAAATAAGAAAATATAATAAGTGATGCCATCAAACGCAGCATGTTAGATTTGGAACTCCTGAAAGAGAACACAATAGTCGAAAAACAAGGCTTTCGTTCTTTTTATTTATTTGAAATTACTAAATAAAAATTAAATAGCGATTTACAGAATTTAATAAGCTTTTCAGTGATATATAGGCGTATAGGGTTATGTTGCAAATTAACAGAGATATGCTCTACTAACCAAAAACACCGCTTAAACTGAACGGTAACCTTAAGTAGCATCAAGACAGGCAGATCTGCTATTAACATAATTTATGTTATATTTACAGCAGTGTTAAATATTAATTAGATTATGATGTTTATTTATCAATAATTTTTATCTTCACATATTTTTTACTGATTTATTGGCATAACTTCAGTATTGGAGCCTACTTATATATGCATGCATATATACTACAAGGGAAGTTAGAGTCTGGGCAAGGTTTAGTTTGTATGATGAAACAATAGTAGGCCCCAATATGGAAATTTTATCAATTTATTTATCAACTTTATTTCTATATAGTACTTTGATATAATCAAAATTATGTGTTGCTTTGCTCAGAAGTTATGCCTTGAGTCCTGTGTTGCTATCAAAGGTACAAATTTCTTTATTGGGGCTGACTATATGTTTAATGATACAAACTAAACATTACCCTGACCCTAACTTCACTATAGTTATACGCTATAAAACTGTATGCATAAATGAGTTGGCTCCAATACAGTAATTATGCCATCGGTAAAATTTCCTTATTGGGGCCTACTATATGTTTAGTGATACAAACTAACCCTTACCCAGACCCTAACTTTTATGTAGTGCGCTATATAAAAGTGTATGCATACATATAAGTAGGCCCCAATAGGGAAATTATGCTATGCCCTATCTAATATTGTGCATATAGATAGTTTTACTGTATAACAATAACAATAGTAATAATAACAATTATAACAATAATATTAATAATAATAATAACAATAATAATAATAATGACAATACAGTATTCAATAACGAAAAATGCATTTACTTTTTGTATATCCGGAATTTGAGCAGTTACTCGCTATTCAGAAACCTATACTTTCTGATACAAATTGACAAGAAATTAGTTTGTCTTTTACCTTTTCTGGGTCATCTCCAGATTTGATATTGAATCCAAACAGCATTTGATCGTAACAACCTACAATAACTTCCATCTTGGATTCTCATAGCTACACCACACGGGGGACCCAGATTTTGTAACTTATCAGTATTTGGATGCGTAGAAACTGGTACCGAGCAACATTTACCACACGCTTCCCAGCTATTCTTAAACAAAGTCTTTGTTCGATCCGTGGCTTTATACGTAAAACCACAGACAACCAAATGTCAGTGTGTGTGATAATTTTCCAATTTTTTAAAGACTTTGTATGAAAAATTCTTAATTTTGCCGTCGATATAAATACAATAAAATACAACTCTTACTAAAACTATTCAAAACCTATTTCTAATTATATAAAATTCAAAATACAAAAACAACATGTACAAGGTCAAGGGCACCGTGAAAGAAACTTTTCACCCTTAAAATTCGAAGCTGCTTATTTTTGGATTTAAAATCATTTACTGATATTGGCTGATTTAATCTGGAAGGCAAGCTATTCCACAGTACCGCTTCACTGTAGCTAAAGCTTCGTTTGTAATGTTCTGTGTGAGAGAGCAGCACTGTTATTTTGCCTTGCGTATCTGTAGCAGAATAAGAAAGCGTATCAGATCGATTAAAAAAACTTCGCCCTTAAGCAATTTGGTGTTTCAATGTTTAACAATTTATACATTAAAATTAATTTTGACACTTTGTGCTGATGGTCGAGTGTTCCACTTTAGCTGTTCAAAGAGAACATCAGTATAGTATCATATAGTTTGAAACGGTTACAATATGGGCTGCGTGAATCTGAAGTTTGTCGGAAAGGCCTTTATTATATAGTTCGCCAGGCCATTCTGCACTACAATATTCAAAATGGGGCTGTACTAAAGAATCATAGGGAGTGAGTAGTGTTTCGAAGGGACCTAATGTCTAACCCGTTTGCCAATTGCATTTATCCCAGACGATATTTTTTGGAAATCATGTTAACATAATTTGTCCAGTTTAGGTCAGGCGCGTAGCTATCTGTAAGCCAGGTAAGCACGGGCTTACCACTTTTTTTGAAACCCTAGCACTTTTCTTCATCTAATTTTGAAAAAAGAAGATACAGGACAAATTAACGAAATGGTCCTTCGAAATCATTCTGCTGTACTTGTTATCTTCGTTTTATATTTGAAACATCACCACGTCGCAAATATCGACATAGACTATTCCAAAAATTATTGGGTCGGCTAAACTCTCATCAACCTGTAAATCCGGGCTTACCAGAAAAAACTGGCTGGCTACGCGCCTGTATGTTTTCATCAATTTGCAATGAATCCAAGTGACTTTGAGACAAAAACTTGATGCACTGGTTTGCAATAAATGAACACTTTGGTTTTTATGGGAGATTGGACGACTTTTGTCTTGTGCCAATTAGCAAAAATCCTGTCTTCGACATATTTAGTGTAACTTTATTAGCTGCAAGCCAAGTATGAACTTAAAATTAAAAATGTAAATTCTACACCGTAAAAAAGACAACACTTACTGGCGTTTCGGACGTTAGTCCTTCGTCGGAGTAAAGGGAAGAAAAAGAGAAAATGTAGATTTTATATAGGCAGGGAGATGAAAATCTAGTCAATAGAAACAAGGTGGCCATGGAAATTAAAAACAACGAACGAAAGAGAAAGGAACATGAACATGAGTAAATTAGGAAAAAGTGAAGCGTTCATTCATCCCATTGGGATTATTTGTACCCAATCGGTGAATGAGTCACATCTCTTTGGTTTTGCTGCAATTGTTGTCGCCAGTATCCAAAAACAAGCCAAAAACAATAAAATCTGAAAGAGAATGGTTAGGCAAATTAAAGTGTTGGGAAACTGCTTTATATAGTTGAATCGTTATTACGAACATCATAAATATGTTCGCGAATACAATCAAGGGCGGGCAGTTTTGCCAATGTATAAAAGATTACAACGAGAACATTTAATGCAATAAACAACATTTTAAGTGATGACTTTGGACCAGTGATGTGAGTGTGTGAAACAATGTAGGGGCAAGTAGAACAAATCGAACGCGAACACGAAAAGTACCAGGTTCTTTAAAGAATGAAAAGCGCCTTAACTAAAAACGAGCAAAGGTTACAGTCACGCTTGAAAGAGAAAAGAGGGCGTTCATTAAAAATATTCGAAGTGATAGAATCAGTTTCTAGCAAGGAAAAATTGCGGTTAATGATAGGCTTAATTAAATTGTTAAAAGGATGATAAGTAATGGTAAAGGGGATGCGAGTATAAGAAGTACGAGAATTAGGGGCGAGGGCGGTGGCGCGATCTATGGTTGAGACTTTACGGATGGCATTATCAATAACGCAGGCAGGGTAGTTACGGTTGAGAAAAAATGAGCGCATTTCAGAACATTTGCTCGAGAAATCAACACCATTACTACATAAACGCTGGAGCCGAAGAAACTGCGAAAACGGATTAGCGTTTAAAGTATGCTTGGGATGAGACGAAGAATAAAGTAAATAAGAACGACAATCGGTGGGTTTATAGTGGACACTGGTGCTAAGATGATCGATATCTGGACACTGGTTTTGCGACTTCAAAACGAGATAATTTTTCTTTGCAATTACCGCAATCTGGAAAGATTGTTGTCCTTTGCTTTACGGCGAAAACAAGTTTATGGTGAGTTATTTGTGTCACAAGTGTTTGTTGACGGAGCCGCTGAGCCGCTGCCAAATGTCTCATAATTTAGTCTTTGTCGCGATGTCAAATATGAATTTCCCAAAACATTAGTGTAGAATATTAATGATTGATACGTTATCTGATTAAATTTAAATATGGAGAGACAATGAACAAAGAACTCCGATGATGTAACAGAAATGTGACTCCCCAGACTGGGAGGTGTGTCGAAACTATTCTATCTTATTCTGTGAGTTCGAGGAGTGAATCGACTAACATTTAAGAGTATTAAATCGAAATAAAATCATACAAAGAGCGAGAAGTTTGTTTGTGGAATCATTCTACGACAAAGTGGCACCCCCGGTGGGACAATAACATGGAAAACATAGAAAACCAGGAGCTGCGGGAGTAGACGAGTCTATGGCCAAACCATTCCCAGCAAGTTTGGAAGCAATGGAGAAAAAATAGGAAGGAAAAGTCAAATGCCTATTCCTTTTGGAGAAGCAAACTGCGAAGATATTGGAGCAAAAGAACTTAGAGAGTATCTCCAGACAGATAAGTACTCTACAGTCAAAGGTCAGTGATCTCAATTTATTAAAACTTGAAATTCAGGAAGCGAAATTTATAAACGACGTGGAAGTCGAAGAAATCGAAGATTGGTCAAAGGACTTTGAGTTAAGAATGACTTCAGTCGAAAACAAAATTGTAGAACTACAAGATTATGAGAGTTATGCTAAAAGTAAAATTAAAGAGGAGAATTTTAGAGCCGAACTAGACTATGAAAAACAAAAATACGAACAAAAATTGGCTTACGATTTAAAACTTGCAGAAAACAAACAAAAGGAACATTCCATTGTCACTGCGAAACTACCAAAGCTTGAGATATCAAAATTCACTGGGTCCGTTCTTGATTTCAACCGCTTTTTTGGCATGTTTGAAGCCCAGGTAGATCAGGCTAATTCAGCACCAGTAACTAAGTTTGCCTACTTAAAAGAATTGGTCGATGCCAAGGTTAGGTCACTTATTGATGGATTACCCTTTAATAGCGAAGGTTACGAAAGGGCAAAACAGATTCTAAAATCTAAATATGGAAAGCCCAGCGAAATATCAAATGCGCACATGCAGGGCATTATTAGCTTGCCAGTAATCCATGGATCGCAACCAACTAAAATAAACGAGTTTTACGAGAAGCTATTGACACATGTCCAGGCATTAGAAACTATGGGAAAATTGAGTGAGGTAAATGGATATGTAAGATTAACACTAGATAAAGTACCAGGAATTAGAGCAGACTTAGTAAGGCTAGACGATGACTGGCATGAATGGAAGTTCTTCCACCTCCTCGAAGCCTTGAAAAAGTGGTGTGAACGAAACCCAACCCCTTCCACAGAGCTAGCGAACTTTAGTCAATATAAACCACAGGGAGCGGGACCGGGAAAATCCCCAAGGAAAGAAAGGGCCTTTAATGCAAGGGAAGAAACAATTAGATTAAAAACCTGTGTTTATTGCAAGTCAGAAAAACACAAATCTGTAGATTGTGAACAGGTTAAGGATATTGCTGGCCGTCGCAAGATTCTCAGCGAATCGAAGCTGTGTTTCAATTGTACTGGCCCAAAGCACAGAGCTAGTCAATGTCAATGCAAAACTAACTGCCAGAATTGCAATGGTCGTCATCACACTTCAATTTGTGATAAGACAACTCATCCTCATCAAAGGGAAGTGATGCTGGCATCGAGTGAGGGACCCCCTACGCAAGTTGTATACCCCGTGGTAATCGTGATTGCGGGAGGAGTCAAGTGCCGAGCTTTGCTAGATACAGGGGCAGGGGGTTCATATGCTTCCAGTCAACTTTTAGAGAACATCGGCAAGAAACCTATAAGGACCGAATTTAAGCAAATAGACATGATGCTAACCACAGCATCTAGAAAGATATCAGTCTACAATCTCGAGATAGAAAGTGTTAACAGAGATTTTAAACTTGAAGTGAACGTAAACCGAGTTGAAAGAGATACCCTAATGAAGTTACCCAATCCTCGCCATAAAGACATGATAAACAAATATGCACACCTGAAGGGAGTAGATACAGGGGATGACGATGTGAAAGATGAATTGCCAGTCCACTTAATTTTGGGAGCAAGCGAAATTTCAAAAATCAAAACTGAATTCAGACCCCGTATTGGTAAGCTGGGAGAGCCTATTGCTGAGTTGACAAAATTTGGGTGGCTTATTATGTCGCCAGGAGTGGAAACTGACTCTGGTAATCTAAATTTTGCTAGAACTTCAACTGGAGATTATGATAAGCTATGCAGTTTGGATGTGCTAGGGTTGGATAACGAACAGGGGGGTGAGCAGCATAACATTTATGAAACCTTCACAAATCAGCTTGAGAGAAGTCCAAAGGGGTGGTACCAAACAGGACTACTATGGAAACCAGACATCCCAATCCTCCCCAATAATAAGACAGGCAGTCTAGCTAGGTTACGTAACTTAGTCAAGAGGCTAGAGCGATCCCCAGAGTTGCTGAATGAATGCAAGAACATCATAAAAGAACAAGAAGAGGAAGGCATTATAGAGAAGGCACCAGAGGAAGCTTTAGGTAAAGAATTCTATCTACCATTCAAGCCTGTCGTAAGAAAATCCGCAGAATCCACGAAAACGCGCCTAGTTTATGACGGATCGGCAAAAGCAACTAGCACCTCCCCATCCCTTAACGAATGTCTAGAAACAGGACCCCCCTTGCAAAAACTGATATTCGACATAACAGCTAGAAATCGATTCTACCCAGTGACCCTAACTGGAGACATCAAGAAAGCGTTCCTATCAATACGAATTAGAGAAGAAGACCGTGATGCGCTGCGGTTTCATTTCATTGAGCCAAATGACCCCAACAACACTATTGTGTACCGCTTCACGCGTGCCTTGTTTGGTTTGAACCAGTCACCCTTCTTATTGGGGGGAACACTTGAACACCATCTAAGTAGTTATGAATCACAATTTCCAACAGAAATCGACGAAATAAAGCGCAGCCTGTATGTGGATGATATAATTTTAGGGGGGACATCCCTTGAGGAGGTTGAAAATCTTAAGAAGACCGCTGTAAAGATTTTTGAGTCAGGGGACTTTCATTTGCACAAGTGGCATTCAAATGACCCAAGTTTAGAGCTTTCGGAACCAAAAGAGCTAACAGAAGAAACTAGTTTTGCTAAACAACAGCTTGAAGTTCAAGGGGGAGAGACCAAATTATTGGGAATACCCTGGAACACTGTAACAGATAAATTAAGCGTAACATTTCCCCCAAAATTAGAAGTATTCACAAAACGAAAGGTTTTGAGTACCCTGGCTGCAGTCTACGATCCCCTTGGTATGGCATCGCCAATAACAGTTCTAGGTAAAATGATTTATCGTGACGCGTGTGACAACGGGACAAAGTGGGACGAAGAATTTCCAGACTGTTTAGCTAAACGCTGGAATGCATGGAGCGAAAGGCTCCCTGGGACAATCGAAGTTCCAAGAAGTATCACTCAACACAGAGAATCCATTCAAGCGATCGATTTACATGGTTTCGGTGATGCAAGCTGTAACGGAACATCAGCAGCCGTTTATGCGGTCGTTTATCAAGAGTCGGGCTTGAGCCAGGGCCTTGTTGCAGCCAAGAGCAGACTAGCGAAAAAGGGGCTGACTATTCCGAGACTCGAACTTGTGAGTGGTCAAATGGTGGCGAGACTGACTGAAAACATCAGAAGAGCATTGGAAGGCCTACCACTGAGAAATTATTATGGCTGGCTTGATAGTACAGTGGCTTTATACTGGATAAAGGGAAAGGGTAATTACAAACAGTTCGTCAGCAATCGTGTAGCAGATATTCAGAGCAAGAACTACATCACATGGGGCCATGTGAGCACGGCAGAAAATTCGGCAGATCTCGGTAGCAGAGGTTGTTATGGAGACCAGCTTCATGGAAAGTGGATCAATGGTCCAGAATGGTTGAGTAGGCCACATGACTGGCCAGAACAAAACGCTTTAGAATCAAGTAAAGAATCGGAGAGTGAGGCGAAGAAAGTCAAGAGCGAACAATTCAAGGTAGCTGAGATCAAACCTGAAGATGCCTTTGACAAACTACTCGCCAAACATACCTTTTGGAAGACAATAAGAATCACAGCATGGTTAAAGCGATTCCTAAACAATTTGAAGACAGGGGTAAAGACCAACTATCAGCGTGGTCCACTGAAGACAGATGAAATACAAGCTCAGTTGCTGTGGTGGATAAAACGAATGCAACAACGTCACCTTCAATCTGATGAAATGAAAGAAGATGTACTGAGACTTAACCTGAAACCAAATGATGAAGGATTGTTAGAATGCAGGGGTCGCATTGAAGGCCACTATCCGATATATATACCGCCAAAAACCTTGCTTGCAGAGAAATTGATCATGGATGCGCATACCAGCTCCTTGCATGGGGGAGTTGGAATCACAATGACGACTGT
>JAOTRI020099734.1:1677-14331 GCA_028564885.2 Zoanthus sanctaehelenae
TTGTAGTGAGAATACGTGCAAAATCCATCCTGTTTTGCTTTCGTACAGTTTGAAGTACCATAATAATCTCGGCATACGATTGGAGCAGTGGTTGCGACGGGTAGTGTAGTTGGCCCAGTTGATGAACCTTGACAAAATGAACAAAAACAACATATTGACCATTGTTGTAATTGTTAAAGCTTTAGTTTAGTTTTAGCAATTTTTGATTTTCTCAGAGAATATCAATAGATTAAGAAGTTCCTATATTTCAGAAAATTGTTTGATTTCCCTCTCCCAAAAAAGGAGGGTGTGTGAAGACTATATGTTAAGTTGCCATGCATCTTGACACTTCAAACAATAAAGAGCTCATTTTAATCGTTTCGTTTTTTTTGGGTCAGAGTTCCAAGGCAATTTTAGTTGTGAGTTTACTGTTATCAAAGTTTGTTTCAAAGTAAAAAAACTCAAACTCCTAGATGAAAGTCTACTGTTTCAAAAAGTTGATTGTTGGAATAAATCACGTACCACACCTATCGCAGCTTTTCTTACAATATTCTCCGTAAGTGGAACATAGGCTCTCGTTAGACATTTTCATTGCCAAACAGAGGTCCTCTCCAAGTGTATCTTTACAATCTGGTGCTGTCGTTGTTGGTGTCGGAACTAAGAATATAAAACAATACAAATTGTTGTTAGTGTGAAATATTACGTTCTTTCGGAACATTTTAAAATGAGACTTTGTATTTATATAACATGCATATAACTTGACAAGAGAAACTCAGCAGTGTACTGATTAGTTCAGTAAATCACGTACCACATATCCCACAGCTCTTCCGACAATATTCCCCTAAGTAGGACTGACACTTGTTGTCATGCAACATTCTCACACAGAGAAATTTTGGAACTTTGTCTTCACATTTTGGTGTTATCGTTGTGGGCGAGGGAGCTGATGGTATAAGAACTAAACATTATTCATTGCCGTTTTCTAACAACAACGTTTGTTATCTGATAAACAATATCAATGAACCAAACGAAAAAGGTGATAGAAGTGTACGAACAGTAATCAGTATAGTGAGAGCGCTGACACGACTTGTTGTTTGTTTAATTTGTTTATTAATTTGCATTCTGTTGTAATGAGTGGCTGTCAGACTTTTTGCATAAAAAGAAGGAAAATTTTACAGTATTTGATAAAGGGTCAGGAATATCAAACGAAAAATATGAAATATTAAAACATATCAACAAGTATCCCTTTAAAAAATGCCAGCATTACAAAGGGCATTTTGAGTGAAGGTTCAATTGATAAAAGCAATTCAATTACAAATACAACAAACAACTCTTGTTGATGGAGGTATCTATTATGTATGTAGCCAAACAAAACCGTTTCTTAGGCATATAGTTATGGGAGATCGATGTTATTGTTTAACTTTCTGCGTTGATTCTGTTGCCATGGCTAAATCTTGCAAAATTTTACTTTCCTGCTACAATTACTAGAAAATTTCTTTTTTGAACAAATTTGATCTAATCGTTTTTTAGAGCTATTATGGTTATCAGTCGGTTAAGGCAACAATATAGAGCTTTCAGTGTGAACTAAAAGGTTTTGATACTTACCACAATATCCACAAGTGCGTTTGCACAAGATGTTCTTGTAGTGAGAATACGTGCAAAATCCATCCTGTTTTGCTTTCGTACAGTTTGAAGTACCATAATAATCTCGGCATACTATTGGAGCAGTGGTTGCGACGGGTAGTGTAGTTGGCCCAGTTGATGAACCTTGACAAACGAACAAAAACAACATATTGACCATTGTTGTAATTGTTAAAAGCCTTAGTTTAATTTTAGCAATTTTTTATTTTCTCAGAGAATGTCAATAGATTAAGAAGTTCCTATATTTCAGAAAATTGTTTGATTTTCTCCTCTCAAAAAGAGATGGTGTGTGAAGACATTATATGTTAAGTTGCCATGCATCAATAAAGAAATTAACTCATTTTCATCGTTTCGTTGTTTATTGGTTCAGAGTTTCAAGGCAATTTTAGTTGTGAGTTTACTGTTATCCAAGTTTTATTTTAAAGTAGAAAACTCAAAGTCCTAGACGGATCTCAAACTACTTTTTCAAAAGTTGATTATCGGAATAAATCACGTACCACACCTGTCGCAGCTTTTCTTACAATATTGCCCGTGAGTGGAACATAGGCTTTCGTTAGACATTCTCATTGCCAAACAGAGGTCCTTTCCAAGTGTATCTTTGCAATCTGGTGCTGTCGTTGTTGGTGTCGGAACTAAGAATATAAAACATTACCAACTGCTGTTAGTGTGGAATGTTATGTTTTTACAAAATGTTTTGGTATTGAAAATTACAAGCATTTTCCTGATAATTTGGAGAAAATATGTAAAATGTAAGAGCCTACGCCTTTTATTGAGCCTGATTGTCACCGCGATCCTATGTGTCTTGCTATCGATCATTTCAATCGCCAGGATAGTGTTGTTTGTGTATGAGGAAGATGGATTGATAGTCCGAAAGAAGTAAAATTGGGTCTGTGATTGCTTACTTCTAAGCTTTTCTTTAAAAGAAAATTAAAGATATAGTCTGACCTGTCAGATGATATAATAATAATTTTTCCATGCCTAACATTTTCCTTAATTATGTATATTTTGTTCAATATTTGTGAGAAACCGAAAGGAGAGATTAATTTATTGTCTATACTTATTGATCAGTTTAAAGCTAATGTAATCAGTATTAATTATGGTAAAATAGTTATCCTCTTTAAGTATAAATGGGTTTCATGTGCTGAATAATTACGTACCACAACCAGAACAACTTTTAACACAAAAACGGTGCTTGTAATCGTCCATTTCACAATAAGAAGCTCCGTTTGAGGATTTGACCATTTTCACCAAAGAGCACACTACCGATCCCAATTCATCTTCGCAAATAGGTGGCACGGCGGTTGTAGGTGCAGGTGTTGGAACTGTAAGCAAAAAATAGGAGAGATGGATACTGGACGTGATTGTTTAACTTGTTTAGTTCTGCTGGTTATGGTAAATCTCACCGATGTGTTATTTAGAAAAAAGGAGCACAAAATGGAAAGTGTTTTTTTTTTCACTCTGGTAAAGAATTAAACAGCAGAAAAGTAGTGCAAGCAACCGCTTACGAAAATTCTATTGACGTCGGATCAATAATGATCTATAAATGGTTATAAAAAATTGGAACATTAAAACATCAATAATAGTAAGACTAAAGACTAGTAATAGTAAGACTAATTCAACTTTTAAGCTTTTTTGGTTTATATTTTACACCAATAACATAATATATACCAAAAAAGCTTCAAAGTTGAATTGGTTTTACTGTTTTTCATTAAACAGTCGGTTTGCTATGAGCAAAGCAAGTAGTTTACTATATAGAACACTGTAATCTTTGGATGTCACTTGCAGGGAACATGCAATACATCCGAACAATTTCCATACTGTATGGGGAATTAATTCATGGACGTCCCTAGTATTTCGGCACCTACGATACATGAGAGCTAAAGAGCTGGAGTGCCATCATGTTTGGCTGATACTCCAAAAGTGCAAGAGTGGGATAAAGTGTGATATGCGCTTAGGTGCATGTATTTTATGATAAAATGAAAATCACCCTTAGTGCTTAAATTCTAAAACTAATACTCTTCTCGCTTTACTCACTGTAACAGTACAATACAATAACAGTACAATAAGAAAATAGTGTATTCGCAGCATTCACGTTTTTGGGGCAAATAGAAAGTTTAACCAAATGTAAAATATATATAAATATAATTATAGGCAAACTTCATTTATTGTTAAAAAAACCAGCATTAAATTAAAGATTTTGCTTAACCTATGTAATTTATTATTGAAAACATAGCTTAAACGTAGTCCTCCGATTTGATCTGATTGTAGTCCTTTTCCGCAGTGCACGGACGCAGGAAAGCAGTTCAAAACGTCAAATATGAAATATAGTTTATAAACTATTTCTGCAGAAACACGTTCACATGCAGCTCATTCCATTTACTAGTGACATTTTTTGACAAAATTCCAGTGTTTACTTGTGAAAACATTTCAACTTCTAGTTGATTTCTTCTCTTCTTTCATCAAAACATTAACATTACTTCATAAGAAGTGATGATGGAAACTAAAACAAGGTAATTTGTTAAATTATCTTTTTAGTTCTAGTCTGTTTAGTTCAGCCTGATTTGCATCTATGAGCTATGATGTACACCATCATTTATAAAGTTTTGATTTCTTGATCTTTCTTTAAGTACTGTTTTGTTTTGTGATGTCCATTTTATTCTATTTGAAATAAGCCTCTTTAAACATGTTCTGATTTAATATAAAGATTTTTGATACTGTTGAAATTTTTCTTCCATTAAATTGTGCATTGCTCTTCGCAATATTAAGCTCTATCATAGACAGAGATTGCATATTATTTTAGTTCATGGTTGGTTTACAAATACAAAGATTTTAAAGAGGAAAACAGGAAATTATGTGACATTTCAGAGTTCTTCAGTTTGCTTAAATAAGATCCCTAATGAAGACATTGATACCTACCACACCCTCCACAAGTTCGTCTGCAAAAGTAACTCATGTAGTCGTAAAAATCACAGAAGCCTTTGCTCTTCGCAAGTGTACAGTTGAAAGTGCTATAATAATCCTTGCATACGCCGGGTTTTGCAGTACTCGAGCTGGATGGTGAGGATGTCGTCACAGGAGGTAAAACTTAAGAAAAAAAACAGTAGAAACTGTTAAAAAATACTTGAACATTTTTTTTCTCAAACACGATTAAAAAGAGAAAGTCACCTTCTTTATCTACGTATTTTTAATTTATGCTGACGTCATGCAAACCTAAAGGCGCTGACACACGATGCAACATTTCATGCAACATGGTTGTTGCAGTGTGTGACCAACGATGAGTTTTGTTGCATGCAACATTGCATGTAACAAAACTGAAGTTAAATCGCGCTCTACTTAGGCAACTTTGCGCCAAGTAAGTTTTCTTTTTTTAAACAACTTCTTGTTGGACGCAATTTTGATTGCTCTAATGTTGCATGAGTAAGCAAGCCGCGCAATCACAAGAAATGTTGCGTGATTTTGTTGCACCGTGTGTCCACCAGTAAAATATTAGTTGCGCCCAATGTTGCATGGAATATTGCACCGTGTGTCCGCGCCTTAATTGACATTAGGCGGCGGACCCTAAGCTACAAGGACGGCGACGACGACAGCAAAGAACAATAGAAAATACAATAACTGCAGGTTGGAATGCATTGAGATCATGCAGCACCTGCTGCACGGAGTTATCGATAAAATTACAACGTGAGAGGATCTTTTTAGAGCTGTCGAGACAACGTGGACGTAACAGCAAAAACGTTTTGTGTATTAATTTTGTTTAGCTCCGTCAAAGCAAAATGCTAAGAAATAAAACCCTAATGACGCTCTCTTTACCTAAGATCCCTAACAGGCTCAACAATTAGGTGCCTGAAATAAAATCTATAGTTTAGTGCATGTGATAAGGTGTCCAAGGAAGAAATGCTCCACAATGCTCAACAATTAGGTGCCTAAAATAAAATTCATAGTTATCTGAACAAAAGAATCTTATGCAATATAAAGAAAATTAAAAATTGATTTATATAGTTGTAAAGTTACTCAGTTTTACCATTTTCGCTTTCATGTTCTTTACAATTGTTGCTATTTAATTTGAAATTGTGGAAAATCTGAAAGCTGTGTAATTGCCAAGACTTTTGTATCTTACCGTTACAACCACAGGTTTTCCTGCATTTGAAGAATTTGAAGTCATCGTATTTACAATACCCGATGGCCTTTATTTGTTGGCACAGGAAATGGTTTTCATTGTCTATACAATGTGGTTGAGTTGGGGGAGCCAATGTTGCACCTAAGGAAAAACATTTTTAGATTAGATTTTGATTACTAAGTATATGAAAGAATCACGTTTTGGAGAACTGATTTATTCAACTTCCAAAACTATTCTCAGAGTTTTGATGAGTGAACAATCTAGAGAATCTGGTTCCCAGTTATTATTAATTAATCAATTAATTTCAATTCATAGTTACTTCTTTGTCACTATTTGTGTTCGGAAAATATCTATTTTCAGTCAACCACTAAAAATATACACAAGTACAAATATTAGCTATCTGCTAAAAAATATCATATTCTCAAACATTTACACGTTATTTTGAACACTTAAAATCTTTTAGCTAAAAAAAATTGAGTTTAGGGCCTTTGACGGATCTAGAAAATTTGAGAATGGGGACCCGACCTCCGAATTTTAGATGTCCCAATCCCAAGAAACCAGCTCAAAATTAAAACTTTATTATTAATGCCTATAACGAGTGTTATAAATAGATTTTATCAATATTTAGTGAATGAATGAATGAATAAATAAATGAATTAATGAAATAGTTTATTTACTACTTTGGTAGTGGAGGTCAGAATAACTACAAATATTTTACAGTTACAATTTAATTGAGAAAAACGCTTAATGTTTGGTGCATGCCTATATGAATTTTAAACAGATCCTGATCGGAGCCATAACCATGTTTAACCTCAGTATGGTTAGTTTTACTGATAACAGAATAAAGTGGTTCAATTTTGCCAGATCTAACTTTTTTGATGAAATTAATCCAGGCAGTACCCGGCAGATCAAAATACAATTTTTACCTAAACTGAAGAAAACCGCGAGATATGTGTATAGCTACCGTCGTCTGGTTAGCCCAGTTGGTAAGGTGCCAGTCAGTAACGTACGGAGGCTCGAGTTCACCATTCAGGGTTTTAAAGTAATTAAGGAGAAAGTGCAGCCTTTGCTCTTACATCTGCAAATTGTTAGATTATCACTTACATCTTCTGGGATAAGGACGTTAAATCATAGTCCCACAGGGGTTATATAAGTGTTTGTGTGTGTGTTGTAATGTGAAAGGTCTCTGTCCATCTTAGAGTGGTAAATATGGTGCCCCCAATAGTAGGCCTTTGACCAGCTAGTTATAAATATAGTCTACTTTTTTATAGCTACAGTAAACGTACATTGAAGTGGGTTGTTAGATAAACAGCTGTATTACACAATTTATTAACAGCAATTCTACTTACTACAATGTCCACATGTTTTCCGGCAAAATGAAGCAAAGAACGAAGAGTGACAATAGGAGTTATTAAGGAATTTTGAACAACCATTGTTAGGAAGCATATCTCTGCAGGTCGGTGGTTGAACAGTAACTGCAAGAACGGAACGAAAAGTGGTTATATTAGACTTTTCATCTTACTTCAGTGCAGTTACCTAACAAGATATTTAGTATCTTTAGCTTTTAAGTCGTATAATCGCAATTTGACAGAAACCAACGTGTAAAAAAAATTTATAATGTATTTTTTGCTCTACCTAATATGCTACAGGACTACAGTTATACATTACTGCTAGTATATCAGAACGTCTACTCTTGATCAGCAACTATGCCAAATGTAAATAACCTAAAATATCTTAAACTTTTTATCTTTTTTACAAAAAGCAAGTCATTAGATTATGAATTTTCCAGGGAAGGAAACTTTAATTAGCAAGCACAATGGAATATTATATAGATTACCCCGCCACTATTGTCAGTCAATAGAATTTTTCAAAGAATATTTCGTATTGTTACCAACTAGGGAGGGGTATTCTGTACTATTGCTCGCAAAGTAAAGCTGATCATATGTGCGATAAATGTTATTCTCTTTAGGTTCGAATTTAATATACATTTTGGTCAATGTGAAAACACAAACCTGGTGTGCATCTCTTCCTTGTACACGTACAGCTTGACCCATTAACAGTTTCTTCGTAGCTCTCTAACTGTTGATTTGGTGGACACGTGATTTGTTGTTGAGGATAACAAAGTGATACACAATGATGGGAGCCGTCAGGAAGGCATATACAACGTCCCCGACATACAGGGTAAACAAACGTTTGCCCGACACGGTACGAGTTTCCTTCACTGTCCTTACAATATGGCAAACCTTGAAGAACAATTAATCTTTTCAGCTTTTTGATCAAACGTTAAATAGGAGAAACTGTATACAAAAGTCATTTTGGGCGTATTAGGCATAGGTGATAAAAAGCTCAAAAACTAGAATGAATAACTGTTTAAAGTAAATAACGCATACCGTTACATGAGATATCGTTGCACACTTTGTATTCAACAGTTGGTCCACTGCAGGGTCCAGCTATGCAAACGCGAGTTCTGTACGTTTTCCCCTTTCCGCACTTTTTGCTGCACTCAGTCCAATTCGACCAGTTGCTAAACCCATTCGGTGGGACTATCGCAGAAAAACAGTTCAACACGAACGTTAGACTAAAATAAGCATTGGCTTCGTATGAAAAACAAAAATCTTTGGAGTCAACATCTTTTTAATAAAACTTTATTCAGCAAATCATAAAAACTGTTTCACTAGTTTTCTAGCTACATGTACACGAAGTAATTACCCTTAACATGGCTCTGAATAGCCCTGAGGGGAGAACTTGTATATGTATATGTATATGTATTGTATTGTATTGTATTGTATTGTATTGTAACATCAATTATAGCAAAGTCTGTTTACAACATTCTGTGTTGTTAGATTCGCGCCGGAACAAAATACCAGGAACAAAAACAATTTAATCATTTCCAATTTACTAATAATTTACAGTAGCCGGACACCAAGGGCAAATGTGAAAAAATATCATCTTTAATTGTCATCGTCAATTTTTACTTTGTGAACTTTCGTTGTTTGCTATTTGAATTATATTTGCCAATATCATGATTCCAAAGCTTACCAAACTTATCTCATAATTACATTTTTTGCCTGCTTTAGTAATTAAATTTGACCAATTAAATCAATGCTTTAAAATTCACCATTTTAGCTTGAAAAGCATAAAAAAGAATCGAAGCTTACAAACACTTCAATTTAGAATTTTTGTTATCAATCATTCTTTTTGATGGACTGAGATCGGGCTAAATATTATTAAACTTTGAAACATTTTAATGATTACGAAATATTTATTGATTGCACACTCACCACACGCTCCACAGGTAACGCGGCAAAAGTGGCTCTTGTAGATTCCAGTACAACTTTGTCTGTTTTTTATAGCAGCACAACTATGGTTGTTTAACCGGTCGTAACAATTGTGTGGAGGAACAGTGGGCTGAGACGTTGTTGGAGAAACTGAATGCATGATAGAATATTGAGACAAATAAGCTAATCATGTAATAACAACAATAAAAAGGGTAAATTAACAAACAACCGCACATTAACCATAGATTTGCTGATAATTAAAAAACGATTCTAATATCGTCACCTACGTCACAAACAATCGCAGACATCAAATATTCAGCCGCGACCCAATTTTAACACCAAATTTTTTTTCTAAACTACTCAGCTAACATATAGTTATTCTACTGTGACTAAATGTCCAAACGATTTTCCGTTCCTGTTTTTCAACAGGAAAAACAAGAGTTTTTATGTAAAAGAGAACAAACAACACTTTTGATAAAAAAAAACATTTCTATAATGGATATAGCGTCAAAATAATAACTATAAAACAACAATATTAATAGAACAAGTAAAGAGGCTTAAAGAAACAGGAAAAGCATTCATTACTCATAAATGTCTGAAAATCGCTCATAACTAGAAAACACAGAAACTACAATAAAAAACAAAAAACACAGCATCACCAAAAGTGTAACTTACTGCAGAATCCACAAGTCTTTGGGCAGTAAAACTTCTTTATGTAATGATTGTTTTCACAGTCGTATTTATCTTTATAAGATTGACAGTCGGGAATCTTATCAATACAGTTGCCAACAGGGTCAGGAGTGGGCATATTTGTTGATGGTCCTCCTAGTAATAGTTATTTATTATATCTTTAGTTTTTTTACAAAAAATATTAATTATTAATACATGGCGCGTTTCATTTGGAGATTGCAGGGTGCACAACGCGACTACAGTACAATGGGTCAGAAGAAGTATATCCAAGCATAAACACGAACCTTAAAATTACCGTTCACATTGCTCGAATAGTAAGTCTTTGGATTTGTGATATGCATATTTCTGAATTGAGTATTTTGTGATCGCAACCTGCATTCAGCAAATTACCAACAAAAAAGCAAACCAAAGAAACAAAGAACACAGATATCAGTACCATTAAAACGATGAAGTAATACTTCAAAGAAACATTAAAGGAATGAGAAACATATGATACAAGAAAAATATAACATATAACAAAGAAAACCAATTAAAAATCAATGCCATAAAGTATATTAAAAAAGGAAAAGAGCCAAAGATATGAGAAAAGAAACAATGAATGAATGGTTCCGGAAGCTAAAGTAATTGCTTACCACAAACACCGCAAGTTTTTTTGCAATAAATATAAGTTGTACGCAAATTGATGTAGCATTCGTTTTTGTGACTTTGGCAGTTATAAGGTGCGATGTCGAAACATCCGTGTGGAGCTGTAGTTGGTGGAGTTGTGGTCGCTGGAATTCAAAAGAATTTTTGTTAGAAAACTGAAGCAGCTATATAAAACCAAAGTAAACTGATAAAAAGATTAACACCATGCAGTCTATGTAGACATTGATCGCTATTAGAGTTGCAATTACCTTGTCAATTTAGCTGTGTATTTTAGTGTATGTAGGAAATCGAGTTCTAGAAAAAAGCAGCTAAAATGAATATGGGGACTTATAAATTGACATGGGAATCACTTCAAAGAGTGAACCTCGCCTTCGAGGTATGTTGCTGTCGAAGCTAGTTTTGCTTTGCATTTCTTTTTATCCATAAAATGAGCAAATTGTTGAAGTTTTGACACCCTCTCTTTTAATCAATGTCTTATACTAAATTAGTTTAAATTGTGAAATATTCATCTGTGGTCAAACTGAATTCAGCAAAAAGAGAAAACTTAGATACTTGCATTCAGTTTAGCTAAAAATTATTATAATTTTTTTCTGTATGAAATTTTAAATTAAAAGGTAATGTTATATGAATTTTTTTGTATAATTGGTTATTACTGAAGAAGGTACGTGCCCCGTCTAGCTAGCGTCCAGGAACCCCGTCTACATTCTCGTTATGCTATATTTAGCACGAAAATTTATACTATTTTCACTATATCTAGCATTTGATATCTTTTTCATCTTTATCCCAAGGTCGAAACCTCCTGTTGAGTCTACGGAATTGACAGTTAGGAAATGGAAATGCCAAGTATTAAACAACAAGGAACTGTATATCATTCTCTCATGAACTAAATATAGCAGCACTTATACGTAGTTCACAGGAGCTCTCTTCAGAATGTTCAAACTTGACAATACTCAACGTTTTCCTTATGCTACGTTTACATATACAAAGTTAGGGTAAGAGTATTGTATAAAACGCTTTGGTCATGGAGTTGTAGTCCCAAATTATGCCTATAGAATTCAACTTCTATACGTTACTTCCCCGGGGCCCCGGGGGCCCGGGGCCCGGTTACTTTCAAAATAATTCTTCAGCAGAAACATAACAATGAAACACTCACGGCAATGAATACTTGTGTTGCAAAATCCATATTCTCGGCTATCTCCTTTGCACTGATGCTTTACCATCGGCCCAGTAAATGGTACGTACTGGCAATCTCTTACACGCAATCGTATACCTTGTCCACAACTACCGTGACACGTGCTCCACGTACTCCAGGTTTTCCAGGAACCATAAACTACAGATAGAAAATTTATTGTCACAACATCAAATTCAGTCCTAAGATCAATGCAATGATAACGATATTATAGCTAAAGGGCCGTACAGTATAAAGATGTAAGAATTTTCTAATAGTAGACGACTTCGATTAGAAGGCAATTTAGCTATTTATGGACTGCATAAAAAATTCTGGAGATTTCATAGGAACTCTCTGATAACTAGAACATGGATATGTTACGTATAAAAGACATACTATGTAGGAGTAAATAATTGTTCGACATAGATATTTCAAATAGAAAAAAAAGATTTATACATTTTTAGAGTATGGAAATATGAAATAAAATTTTAATGTTTTTGGCGATATTTTATCAATATAAAAAAAAGTTTATTTTATTTTTATTTTCATATAATATAGAAATGCGTCTTAGAAATAATTACCACGGCAAAACTGCTGATCTGAATAATAAGTAACACTTACTATGACAAGGAACATTCTGGTGGCAAGGTTCATAAGCCTTTGACTCTCCTTTACAGCTAATTAACTTGAAAGGAAAAACATGCTTATGATAAATGCATTGTCTTTCTTTGTACCGAGAGCCACCGTGACAAGTCTTGTTACAAGGATACCACGGTCCCCACGGACTCCAATGACCGTGATCTAAAGAAACCAAAAGACAACATTTGACTATGTAAATTTAAGGGAAATATGAACGGAGAAAGCTTATGGAATGCTTATAATTTAGTTGATCCAGTTTAACGGAGAACCTCAAACAATAGTTTGCATACTGGGTCGCGTGAGTTTACAGTGATAGATTATAGTCAGAAATTTGAATGAGAAATAAAAACAAAACAAAAAGAAAAAGCATTGACAAACAAAGATGATCGTCCTTATAATTATATATTTGTATCAAATAGGGAAGTGGTATATTTAAGCAATAAACGATACTTTTCTATGGTTTACCGGCATAATAAACCACGCGGGATGTTGGGAGAACACGA
>JAOTRI020099745.1:0-14329 GCA_028564885.2 Zoanthus sanctaehelenae
TTTGGCCATCGAAGTTTTATCAAAAACAGAACACAAATAGCGGATATAAACATTTTCATACGCATTTTATAACTTGAGGTTTTGTTTGCTACTCTACATTTTCAAAAGTGACCGTTAATTTTAAAAAAGTGGTTCTTATATAGGGAAAACTAGGTACTATAATTTATTTAACTAATAAAAAGAAAAAAACGACAGTGTTTGATTGTTACTAATATAGTAACAACTTCACACTGGCCACGTTTGAATTCATGGCGTGATCGAATTTTTAGATTAACAAGTTTTCTCTTATTCTACAATTAAAATCAGTCTTTCCGGTTGCGATTCTCCTTATTTCTTTTAAAAGAACCACTTTGTTAAATTAGCAGCTATTAAAGTTTTAATAACAACTTTTTTGGTTTTTGGCAAAAGCTTTGAGACAGCTTCACTCATAACCTCCTCGCAGACGCTTTTGTGTCAGTCCTTCCCAGTTCTCTCCTAATAAAAAATCCGCTGGAAGATACAGATGATTTACCTGCAAAGTAGTTGCAGCCTAAAGTCCCTATATCCCTAACTTTTTATCATTTATATGAAAAGTAGAAACTTTCATTGATACTAAATTTGTAAAATTAAAAAGTACTAACACTTTCAACACAAAATTTTCGTCTACGGTTTAAAACACTGCAAAAAATAGAGAAATTCAGTTTAAAGTAATTTGTTTGTCACGTTTTTCATTGCAAAAGACGAAGGACAGAGAAGGACGTCTACCTACTGCTACGTCACAGGTACCAGTCCCCTGCACTCGGTCAAAATTTGAATTCCTAACTTCTTTTGAATCAAATAAAGCATGCTTAGGTTCGGAACTTTTCATCGGTTTTTCCAATTCTGAAATCATAGATGACAATAGTTTTCACTTTACGATTAATAAAAAAGAGCGATATAGAACTTTGATTCTTGGTTAGTGTTCAAATTGCTCCTATTACAGCTGAGCATGCCACTCTGACAAACCAGCGGTATACCAAGGATTTTAGCATCAAAACGAGTCTATCGGATCGTGCTTTGTGCAAGATTGATCCAATATACTCGTTTTGATGGTAAACTCATTGAAATACCGCTGCATTGTCAGAGTGGCATGCTCAAGTGTAATGAAAACAAGAGAACTGGGAAGAACTGACAAAAAAGTCTGAGAGGAGGCTGCTTCAGTCATTATTATTTTTGCCCACTGTGTTGGGGTTTATTTGCAGTGAAAGTACTTGATTCTTGATTGAGTTAACAGAGGCAAAAAATTTTGATTGGTTGGCAAGATCTCGGGCACCAAAGGCGCGAGCAAGCCGGGGGGGCCTCCGGGAGAATGCTCCCCCAGGAAATTTTGAATTTTTAACCCCTCTGAGACGCTATTTGCTGAATTTTGAGACGTAAATTTTGGTTTTACCTCAAGTTATGTTTAATGCCCCAATTATAGTTTCGTCTACGAAAGGGCTTCAAAATGATTTTGGGGGTACAATGCCCCCCATACTATTTTGGGTAGGTGGGTGGGGGCGGTAGTCGCTCCCCCTGCCCCCCCCCCAATCCCTACAGTGCCGCCGCCACTGGTTAAAGCTGCCATTCGTGCACTAGAACTGAACTAAGAAGCCAAGGAAGGTTTTCGATTTTCCCCTGTCCGTCAGAATTCTGATTTGCAACAGGGTAAACGATTTAATTGGCTTTCTTGAAACAAAATTGTTTATAAGGTTATTTGAGCGTTTATGAAAACAACTTATACATTCCCTTTGTACTGTTAAATACTACGTCTCACAACAATTCATGGGCAAGTCGAGTTCAGGCATTTAAAGGCTTTTCAACCGGTTGCATTTCTTTGTATGGAAAAACGATCAACCTTTTCTCGTGTTTGAAGTCTGGTGTTTTCAGGTTTTCAACGTAAGACTGGTGCTTTCGTGTACATCTAAAATATAAGTTTCTCTTAATATCAGTTTAGCAACATTCTCTTTGAAAAAATGACAAGTGTCAACTTGAGATTTGCAACAATTTCTGATGGTAAATTAAAAAACTTTTGAGAATCAGAACAAAAAGAGATATTAGATAACATCGTTCGCAATATATCTGATATATTCTCCAGATAATAGGCCGAGATATTTTGAACGTTTGCCATTAATCCGTTTGCATTAAAAACATGTACTGTCAATTCGTGATTTAAAGATAAATGTCTAGACTGCAAATCACAAGACACGAAAGAAGCCATGAAGTTCCATTTGTTGCTCATTCACCATTCAATTTCATTATCGCCTTCACTATCACCGATAAAATCTCCCAGTAGTCCAGGACAGTTGGAAATGTGATCCTCCACTCTACTGCTTGTCCTAAAATAAAAGCAAGGTTTGCGATAAAAATCAAATAAAAAAAACATGCACCTCATAAACTGGGCAATTTCAATAATTCTGAAATACTTATCGTTGTTTTACTTAGAAAATCTGTTGTTTTTAAATAGATATCTGAACAGACGACAGTGCTGCTGAAAAAAATAGCAAAACAGTTTATAGCTTTTTCAACTTTTGAAATCTTCCATAAAAAGTGCACATACTCAAGTTCTTGTAATTACGATGCCAAATTTGAACATAAAATGGCCTTCTGGGGGTGGATTAGAGAGGGCCATTAAGAGCAATGAATCAGTAGACAGTATGGGAAGCATTCAATTGTAGCAATAATGATAAAACAACATGGGAGAATTTAATCAAGGGTTCATTAACGTCCTTTACTTCTTTTTTTCAATACAAATAATAAGAAGTAAAATACGTTTATGAATTCTAGATTTAATTCATCGTTTGAGTCGCTTCTGTCATTCCACTGATAACAACTAGTTTGATACTATTAATATTAAATAAGAAAATTTATTTCGTTTCTTGCAAAACTCAAATGGAATCAAATGAAAGCAAAATTAATTTAGCACAATATTCTTAATGGAAAGATAAGTAACAATTGCAAGAACCTTGCGTAATAAAACGTACCAGTTTGGAAAATCCTGCTGGCACATTGGACAAGAACTGAGCTCACTCGATACGTCGTCCTGTAACATTTTTCCCACATGAAAAGATGGCTGCCCATAAGCACTATTACTAATACTCGCATCTTTTCCATTTTTGAAAGCAGCTGTACAACCAGGTCCAGTGCATGGATATGCTGTTCCTTCTGTGTTTGTGGTTTTTATATTCCCGTCACGAAGTTTACACGATTCTACCACGGTAGAGTTTTCAATTAACGGTTTTGTGCTGTCGCAAGTACTGAATCCTGTAAATTTGTTATTCTCTGGCAAGCAAGCGTCTTGCGTCGCAACTGAAGCATTCTTAATGGAAAATCCGCTGCAAGATAGAGATGATTTATCCGTAAAGTTGTTGCAGCTTAATTCTTGGTTAGTATTCATATTGCATGTGTAAGGAAAAAATGATTCTAGAAGCGAATTATGTTTCTCCTCAACTGGGGAATTGACGGGCAAGCATCTTTTGGTAAAACATTGATTCCCAGTGACTTCATTGTCACGCATCTTAATTTTACCAAAAAACTTTTCTCTATTTTCTGCTCTTCTGAAAGATACAGCTTTATCATACTCTGACTTTTGCTTCAGAATTTTCACTTTGGTTGCGTTATTATTATTTTTCTTGTTCTCCTCATCGTCATCAAATAGGCCATGGCTCTTTATGCTACTTTCACCGTTTACATCACTATAGCAGTTAAAAAATCGTGATTTGGGAACATCTTGATCTGCTACCGAAGTAGGGTTTACAAAACCAAAAGGAGCAACGCGTAATGGTTTCCTAGTAGAACAAACCAAGCAAGGCTTGGGAAGATCACTGTAAAATGAGTAAATAAACTCCACGTTCTTGTTAACTGATTGGGTTTCCACTTTGCCTTCAGCTAGCAATGAAGATACTTTATTTCCCTTTGATGTTTGCTTCATTTCAGTAGGACTTTGAGGGACAGATCTCAGGTTTTCCGACAGTTTACTTGTGTTATGGCAGACTACAAGGGGCTGTGAAAACAACAGCAGTTTCACGAAGTGAAAATCAATGTACACAACCCAAACAGAACATTATTTTTAAAAATATTATATCTGCTACCAAATGGGTTGATTAGCAATAAAACAGTAATAGGGGCGCCCTAAAGAGAGTTGGCGGAGAACAAGAACGGCAGAGATGAAACATCAGTGGGGAATGTAAGAACAAAAAAAACAGGAGACAAGATGGAAAACACTATAGTGGAGGACCTAGGAACGCAGAGGATTAAGAGACAGAAAGAGATATCTGCTATAATCTTAATAAAATATGGAGAAATGGAGAGATTAAAGCTTTTAAGTTTCCACGAGTTATGTTTTCGTGATTCTAAACTCGCTGAGCCTGCAAAAGACATGAACGGTGGAGAAAACGAAAACACGGGCAGTGAAACCTGAAAGGGACTGGAGGGGGGCATCCCCTCCTCTCATAATTTTGATGAAGAGCTGGGCTTTCCCGTTTGGCAATTCTTTGGTTAGGACATGAATACTCTTTCAATATATTGTAACCTTACAAGTGTTGAATAAACATAAGCTTGAACAAAGCTTAACTGAACTGTTCATAATATCAAACAAAAAACACCGATAATTCCAAGTGGATTTTCGAGAGTTTACTTGTTTTATGAATTCAGTATACATAAATTCAGAATTTGTAAAGTAAAGGAGACGATTTTTAACATGAAAAGGCTTTCTTGTGTAAAGATAACGGAAGTCAAGAATAGATTATTGAAATGCTACCAACAGCATATCTGGTTGGTGCTACTTTATGGATGCGAGTCCTGGACGATAAGTGAAGTCATGGAGAAAAGACTCAAAGCTGCAGAAATGTGGTTTTACTAGAAAATGCTTAGGATTTCATGGGTACAGAGCGTGATAAACGTGGAAGTGTTGAAGATGATGACAGAGGATGATGTAATGGAATGCTACATTATCGAGACTGAGCTGTGGTAAAGATAGCAAGAGGATCAAAGGATGGAGATTTTCGACTGGATGAAGAAGAGACTGAACTTGCAGAAGGAGAAACATCTGCGTGATCACAGAGCAAGAAAAAAATTCATAATGAACAAACCATGATTTGTCGATGGCATTCATATGCTACGGCACAAGAAGATTTTCCTGCTGTATAAATACTTTAAGTATCTTCAAAAACAATTCAGCACTCTTTGATTTAAATTTCTTTTCAAAATTACTAGCCAAGGTTTAAAAGAATTTTTGAAGTACTACCCAAAAAAACATTATTGCTACCACCATCCTTGAAGAAGGACTGGGCGAGAAAATGATTTCTTTTAACTCTTCCCCAGTCTCCATACTATTACTTTTCTCCTCATTAATTATTTACAGGCAAAACAAGCAAACTATATAGCCATGCTCATTGATAAATTTATAATTAATGCATGTGCATTTGTTCTGATTTAAAGTATTTACTACATAATTTAAAGTATTTAATATGGAAAGACTTAAATTTAGTTTAATTTATACGCATTTTTTTTAAATACTTCCAAGAAATTGGGAAAACTGAACATATCCAAGGCCATCTTGGTCGATGGTTATTGAGGTGTGAGTCCAAAATTCAGGTAACTCAAGATTGAATTTTTAACTGCAACTCACAACATTCGAATTCTAAAAATTGACCATATGCATAACATTTGTAAACATTACAACCATGCATGCACTTAGATATAGCAAACACATCAGTAACAAAGCAAAATTTTACAGCCTCTAATGAAACACATCACTTTACAACAATTTCATACTGTAATCTCATATTTACACTTTCAGTAAAGATGGTAGGTTGATAAAGTATAGCTTTTACAGGAGCTATAAATATTTATCATATATTAACAAACTATTGTTAAGTATTGTAGTTCACATACACAAAAATGGCAGAAAAGTGCATTTAAGAATCTTGCAGATAATCAGTCACTGTTTAAACATTACTACTAACGATTTTAAAAAGCACTCTTAATCTTAAGCAGAACAGGAAACTGACTCATTTGCATCTAAACTAGCCTTTTTCGAAGTGTTTCACAAGTTTAAATATAGAAACAGTAGGTTCATCCAGTATACTACTGACCTGACATGGAAGATCATCAAGTATTTTCCAATCAGTGTTTTTTGAAACTAACTTTTTCCTGAATAACCTTTAAAATAAATACATAAAATACGGTTGTTGCGAAAACTAAGACCCCCGAAAACTAAGACCAAAAACTAAGATCCGAAAACTAAGACCCCTTATTTTCTTTATTTTTACCCTTCAGTTCGTCATTTTCCCAACCTCCAACCTCCCGCGTACATCTATAACTCTGTACGCTATGGCGTTTACCATTTATCTTCTTAGTAAATTTTAAAATTATTGCAAAGAAAGAAACTGAAAATCTTGTTTTGAAATCCTTGTTTTAAAAACGAACAAACCGTCCCATAAAACAGTTTATCTACCACTATGGTACAACGTTTTCACTTTAGTTAACAGATTGAACTGATTTGTTCCATAACACGTTAAGGGCGAATGTCAGTAAACATCTAGTATTTTGGTGTGGCTTACACGAAGAGTGTAGCCTCACTACGCTACGATCGTTTTGTTTTTCGGGGGAAGAAGATTTTAAATCGAGTTGTTAAAGTGTGGTCAAAAACGCTACAGCCGTTAAATTATCTTCTTTTGGAAAAAAAAGCTGTTTCCTCTCGGTGGTAAGTGTCCAGGCTTCTCTTTGAGCTTTGGTTTAAGACCGCAAAGTTATAATTACGGCGATTTGCTTTACCGAATCTAATCAACACAACTTAGCTTTCTCTTAGTACACTGACACCAACACTTAACATCGTATGTCATCGTAACAGTAACTGCAATAAAACAGCGTTCTTACTGTCCGGTGTGTCATTTCATTCCGGGTAATCTTGCCATTAGAAATAATTTCATGTAACTTTCGCTGCGGGACGAACGAGCAAATAAAAGGAAAACTAACTGATTTTTGTCTATAGTCAATGGACTCTGTCGATGGTTTGTTTATTTTTTCCTTAATTGCTTTAAAAAAGAAAAAAAAATGAAACACGAGCCAAAAATTATGGATAAAAGATAATAACGATGTGTTAAACTTTCGGTTTTTATAGAGTTGAATGTCAGGCTTCTTTAAAATTCTCGGACGATCAAGCTAAGTGACATTCACAAACCACTATCTTCAATTGCTCTGGGATCCGGTTTTTTGTTTTTGCTACCAGAACATTCAATGCCAGACGTAACTATTAAATAGCTACTAATCCATTAAATCATTGACATCAATGATATCAAATAGTAATTTATGGCTAATCAGTTGATTAATTATTGATTATCGCCGAGTATCAATGAGTAATCGATGACTAATCTAAAGGTCGTAACATTATCGGGCTTTGATTAATCATCGAAAAATCATTAATAATCGCCAATAATCAGTTGATTACCAATCGATTACTCATTGACGTCATTGATGTTGTTGATCATCGATACTCTACATAGTAGTTGTAATTCATAGTAATCTACACAACAGTCTGCCTCACAACACCCTCTATATTTTCTCAACATATTCTATTTACACGAGTTACCCATAAAAAACAACGCCAATTATTCAACCATACACAGTCACAGATAACTTTTTAGCCCCTCGCAATTTGGGACCCACATCAGAAAGCCTCCTTATTACAGTTCCTTCACCACAAAACGGAAATTTTTTTCCTAACAAAGTCTACAAAAATACACACAGAACTATACACACGCAAGAAACATTTAGCATACACACATAACTTAAAATTACCCAACAAACAGCAGCTTAGAAATTAACTCATAAACTTTAACTCAATTCATTACCGATACTCATTATAGCAATACATAGACCTCCCCCAAACAAGATCCCTAGATCTACCAAAAGCAACATAACAGTTTCTTAAATACGCAACCCCAAACGCCTCACCCCACCCCCACCCCCACACACGCAACCCAGCATTTCCAATAATTAAGGCAACCCCACAACAGAACATTGCAACCATGTATGCTACAACACACTCGTCCCCTTTACAAGCCACCCTTTTACCACCAGAAACCCAGAACTCTTACACACACTCCACCACCAAAGTCTACAACCTATAGTCATCTCACTTACCCACCCACTTATATCCCTTTCCACACACCTTACATGAGGCCACGCTGAACCGCACACTCCAACCACACCAAACATACGTACAACATTGCAGGAACTCACAAATCTCCGATCCAAAATACCTGTATCGCATTCAATTTTGTTTACCAGTATTCAGACGATCTAAAACGGCCATAAACGATAAAACAATCGCAGCCGCCATGCGAGCTAGTTTTCCTAGCAAGACTTGTAATAAATCCCGCTCAAAGATGAAGGCCGTTTTTGGACAAGTTTGTGTTGTTGTGGGCGACTGTGGCTACTTCGTTGAGTCAAGCAATGACGCGATCGAGGTGAAAAAAAATTGTAACGAGCTATCATCTGTCGCTGCTCTTCTTTTGACACCATAGCGAGAACTGAGTATTCCTTAAAACTGAACACTATGCTTCTAAGCACTAAGTTCGGGAATGTAAACGGTCTTTGATCACAAAGATGAACAAAGAGCCAAAAATAAAGAAAATAAGAGGGTCTTAGTTTTCGGGTCTTAGGTAAACTTCGGGTCTTAGGTCTTAGTTTTCGGGGGTCTTAGTTTTCGCAACAACCTATAAAATACAGCCATCTTAAGGAGCAGACATTAACCCTTTCAGTCCCAGATTTATTTTTAAATTCTCCCAACTTGTTCCTATACTTTCTATTGAACAAGCTTGAGAGAATTTTACTGTTAATCTTCTGTAGTTTGCTTTGTTTGATCAACTCTCAGTTTCTCATTGCCAAATGTTTTATTTTGTATGTGTTATGTGAGGAGAAGTTAGGTGTTGATAACCGACTGGGACTGAAAGGGTTAATAGCTATTAGCTATTAGTGTTAATAAGTTTAGTTTTATGTTTGTTTCAGTTTTATTATTATTTGCCTGTGCATTAAGTTTCACATTAATCTTACTCGTGACAATAGAAAGTTGATTATGATAAAGTTCTTAAACAAAAAAACAAAACAAAAAAACATTGTACATATAGTACAGTTTTTAAAATAGAATTTAAGACGAGAAGCTATTCCATTCTTGATGTAAAATTTTAAAATGGTATTTCGGCTATCATCCGATAACCATCTTCAGATAATTTTGAAGAACTACAAACAAACAAGCCGAAATATTATTTTTAATTTTTACATCAAGAATGGAATGGCTTCTCGTTTTTAATTTTATTTTACAAGTTTATGCCCGAATTATTATATTTTAGTACAGTCCATAAAGAAACCACAAAGGAGGAATATCAAGAAATATTTGTGGTTTAAACAAGTAGGCTTAGATAACCAGATGTGTATACTGATTTTATTTGCTATTACAGCCTTGTCGTCAGTACGCACATCCCCAACATTGGAGGAGAGCCCTGTTATTCAGCCGTCGGATTTAACGATAGCCAACAAGAAAGTCGACCATTTGAACGAAGTAAGTATATTTGCAGTTTTGTTATGTTCTTCTGAGCTTCGTAACAAAGGGTGATAAACCTTAATTAACACTATAAATAATGAAGTTACCTGTTAACTGAATAAGACACTAGAAAATTCAATCGCTATGTATTGCTTTGATCAAAAACGTAAAGCTGTTGAGAACTGGTCGGTTTAAAGAAAAACTGACTAACCTACTTTATTTGAATCTACTTGTGTAGTAGATTAACTTTGTGAAGTTTTTTTTCAATTTAGTTAAATCACATTGAGAAATGAAATCTAAATACGAAGAAAACTCTCAAGAAAAGGTTTGATACCGTGGTCGCAGATTTGAGTGCCAGCGGTGTGATATGACATAGTTACGATATTCAGAGCATAAATATGGCGGTTTGCTTCAAATCTTTGATATTTTTGGGCCAGTCAAGGTCTTGCTAAGTATTTTTTTTATTTTATTTATCTTGACATAGTTAATCTACTATGCCTAAATTTTCAAACTATGAAAAGTTTAGTTTTCCTTTAAGTAGAATACGTTTTTGGGGTCCGTCATTGCCTTGGTACTATTCTACTATGCGAGAGGCTGTGTTTCATAGCTCCACGACTGGTCCTAAAGTAATGGAGAAGTTCTCAAATCCGCTTATGGCTAGACATTATTTTCCTCTCATTAGGGACGTTAAACCATATGTTAAGTCTCTTGGCCTTTTATCGGGGTACTAAAAAGAACGAAGACACGTTTATCATTGATTAGGCTAGCTATCCTGATTTGTGTGGTTTGTTCTACTAAGAACATTTTTAAAATCTAATATAAGTGAGCTGCCACAGCGAACGATTGAAAACTTAATTGTCAACTCCGCATACACATATGCCGCACAGCGCATCCATTACAAACTTATCCTTATAGAAAATAAGCTATGTAGACCTAATTATTTATTAATTAGCCACACATGTGGTTCATTCCTGGCTTATGAAAATCGCATCATTTCGTTTTCAGATATTGCGTGATAGTGAAGCAAACGCCATGAGGTTGACGGAGCAAAACAAAGTGTTGAAGGAGGAAGTAAGAAGGTAAGTGAATGCCGTGCACCCTTTCCCCACTCAACATTTCTAACACTCGCGACATACACTTTGTTCTTTGCTCGCATCTATATTATCCATCTGAATATGTGTGTTTCAGATGTAATACTCATGTTTTGCTTGAAATAAACATTTTTTTCTGAAAGTATTTTGTTCTTGGTTTAATTTAGTATGCCTTATTCGTATTCCCGGACGGCCTTGGGCGAGTGCACGATGTCGAGGCTCATGCGGGGGAACATGTGACCCAATATGGCTTCCATAGGTGGGGAAGAGAACGAAGTCCAAAAATGGAAAGTTCCTGAGTTGAAATCTTATTTACGGTTATTCCACGGATCTTTAAATAGGATTTCAGCTCAAGAACTTTCCATTTTTAAACTTCGTTCTCTGACTCTCCTATGGAAGCCATATTGGGATCACATATATTCCCCCGCATAAGCCTCGACATTGTGCACTCACCCAAGGCCGTCCAGGAATAGTAATAGGGCCGACCGTTCTGACAGTTTTGGTCGCCCAGTCTTTAATCTTCTCACCATGGCGACCGTTCTGACAGTTTTGGTCGCCCAGTCTTTAATCTTCTCACCATGGTGACTGTTCTGACAGTTTTGGTCGCCCAATCTTTAATCTACTTACCATGGCGACCGTTCTGACAGTTTTGGTCGCCCAGTCTTTAATCTACTCACCATGGCGACCGTTCTGACAGTTTTGGTCGCTCAGTCTTTAATCTAGTCACCATGGCGACCGTTCTGACAGTTTTGGTCGCCCATTATTTAATCTACTCGCCATAGCGACCAAAGTGGTCGCAGCTTAGAACACTGCTTACCAATGCCAAATTAGTTTAAATGATTCATATATAAACATGTTGATAAGATATCGGGGGCATGATTAGCATAATTCGTAAGGTCTCTCTTCCTTCTAACTACAAGGTTATGGGTTCAATCCGTTGACTCAGTTTGCGGAGATTCAAATATTTGTGCGACCTCGTTTCCACTCAACTTTCCATCCTTCCGGGATTAGTAAATGAGTACCAACGTCTGTTTGGAACTAACTTTAATGGATTAGTGTCCCATCCAAATCAAAGGTATCCAGTGGTAATCTAGTCGAGTGAGTAAGATACTATGTGAGGGGACTGTTGTATCTTGACTGTTGGCCATTGCTTATGCACTGTATAAATCAAAGGTATCCTTTGTTAAGCTCGTGGAGTAAGTAAGATACTTCTTCAGGGAGCTGTTGTATCTGACTGTTGTTTATTGATTGATACATTGTATAAATCAAAGGTATCCTGTGGTAAGCTCATGGAGTAAGTAAGATACTGTGTCAGGGAGCTGTTATATTGTGACTGGTGGTCATTGATTAACATACTGTCAATCACATGTGCTGGTTTGCCAAAGTCACGTGACATATTGAACTTCTTTTATTTTCATAGCCGAATAAGAGCATTCTTAACGACCATTTAACGAATGCTTGAATCCGACTGCCGAACTTGAGACGATCGGAAATTGATTACAAATTTTTTTTTGTTTTTGCCTGACATCCTGATTCCCCAACTGTCCCGATGGCTCTCCACGAGCTAAAGTGGGTCAAAGACTCATCCACTTTAAAACATTGCAGTAAACGCAGGTAAAGCGCTGGCTCTGAGTCGCTGAGCTTGTAGATAAATTCTAAAAAAAATATAATTTTCTATCTCTTGTACATAAAAATGAAGGGAGTACGATACAAAGTCGAGTGTTTCAAGACATGTAATTATTGTACTAAAATTATTTCTATACTAAATCAGAGGAGAGTTTAGCTACCTTAACTTAATTAGAGATCCATCAGTAAGTGATTTTTTACTGTTATTTTGGTCAGCTATATGACTTTTGCAAGTTATAGACTTTTTTCACGATTTAAATATTCTTTTGTTTGCATTCAAATTTGCCCGGTAAGCCTCATTTTGGGAAATATATTATTTTGATTTTAAAACTTGTGAGCGAGGCTTACTGGGCAAATTTGAATGCAAACAAAAGTATATCTAAATTGTGAAGAAAGTATATTATCAGGATTTGTTTTTTAATACAAATTTGAGAAAAAAAGCACCAGCTGTGGGCGCTTACCAGCAACATATTATTGTGCCGTCCAGGAACAGTGAAAGAAGAGTACGAACTGGCCCCATGTAATCCTAGGCATATTTAAGGATCTTACATTCATTTAGTAATTTACTACAAATTACATTTATCAGTTTACATGGTTACACGCAAAAAGTAAGTTTTTTTGGTTGATGTTATTCCGAAAACTTTCATAAATGTTAGAGAGGTCAAAACGTTTTTTTAAAAAAATGTTTTTCAATAAAAATTAAATTGTTTTTTAAAACATTCCAAGTTTAGCCTGCTGTTTTGATATCAAAGGCTGTTGCATGGCAATTGTTACCGTACAAAGTCAAATAATTTGAATAAAGAACTTGATAATTTTCTTTTTGACTGTAGACTGGAAAGAAATGCTGAGCGAGAAAAAGAAGCCGCCAATCTTGAGTACCTCAAGAATGTCATTTTGAAGGTATGTAGCCTCGATTTAAAGGGGATCTGAACCCAAAACTTACTTTTCATCGCTTGAAACTTTAGCCATAGTAGAACAATTATGACGATTTTTTTTAAGCTGTTAACCGAGCAATTCAGAAAGGTGTCTCAGAGTGATCACCCCATTAGTTTCCTTATACCTAAAACTGTAACTATTGGCCATAATTATAACCTGCGGTCCGGCTGCAACAATAGAACTATGGTTTATGCTGATAAGAGTTATTGCCGGAACCAGCGTTCTACCTCTATTATTTCATTCAATAGTACCAGTAGATAATTATGTAGAAATGTTAAGAGTTGATAAGGATACATTTTTATTGTTATAATAGAGTCTTAATTGGATATTTATAGTATTTTTAGCCCTTTAATTCAGTTCATTCTACAATGTGGCAAATAAACGGTATTTATTATTATTATTATTATTATTATTATTATAAAAGTATAAAAAATAAGTATTTTTTTTAAAGAAAAACAACTTGTTTTTCAACTCTAAATTTGTTATGAACACCTTTTTCTGCATTACACTAAAAATAAAATGAATTTATACCATAACAAAATTAATGGAAAATCATTTGACTGTGTATATTGTAAATATTGATCATCATATCTGCTCAAGGACATGCTTCATGCTGTTGTATTCAGCATGCGAGCAACAACTGCACAACACTATCCCAACTGGGATATATTTGAATCTGATTAAGGACTTGGGGCCAAGAATTTTGATTTTTTAAGAGAAAGTTAAGGAAAATAACAAAAATAAATAGTAATTTATAATGTATCAGCAGCAACATTATTATATTTTCATTTTTTTACAAAGTAAATTAATCAACAACAAGCAATGCAGGCTGAGTAACTAAAAAAATATTGCCATCTACAAGCACTTACACCATCTGTGTACATTCTTACTCTATGGATTGGCTCCTATATATTTTGTTTGAAAACATTTTCAATTTAATCAACAAAGGAACTTGGTGCAATATCAAAAACTGGCAGGCAAAAAAAACAGGCTTTGTTGTGAAAGTGATGCTTAATTATATTTATTTTATTAACCCTCTGACTACTGGGAGATTTTGCCAGTTTGAACAATTTTTTGTATGAAAACGATTATTTGGCTTTCTCTAACCCATATAAGGCATTGCCATGGAAACATCCCA
>JAOTRI020099756.1:0-14329 GCA_028564885.2 Zoanthus sanctaehelenae
TAATTTTATGGTAGGAAAATGGTTCTTAATTTTTTGTAAAACTTCTAATTGACGATGACTATCATACAAGAAATTTTTTTTTACTTTTGTTTTTAGACATTGAATTAAAGCTTGCGTTTCTGAGTTTGTTAGCAGAGCGGTTAACTGCAATTTTAGGCCGAAGCATTCATTTTGTGATACAATTACAAGCATAAAACTTGCCATAAACAAACTTTAGACCCATCATTGATTTTGAATCCAAACATTAAGGTAGCCTGAGTAAACGCGTGTGTACGCGTCTAGTTTGAGCACAAACAACAACGTTTCAGTACAGTTGGACCCCGATAATTCGAACTCGGATAACTCGAAGTGAAGTAAAGTTCATTTCCCTTGGTTTTGCCTCACTTTTTTTTAGTCATTTTACCTCGGATAATTCAAACTCGGATAATTCGAAATCCTCGCTAATTCTAAGCAATTTCTCTTCCCATGGACCGGATTTTACCCCCATAATTCGAAGTAAAAAGAACAGATGCTGTCGGAAATTGGAACATTTAGTCAAGTAATTAATTTCCTTGCCCATCTAAAATGTTTAATAATTTGTGTCGGATATATGTGATCATTAGGCAAAATAAATAAACTCAGCTAAACTAAACTAATTATTAGTTTATTCACGACCTGATGGAAACTAAAAAATGGAGGACATTCCTAAAATTCTAAAGCGGGTGAAAGCCTTATAAATTTGCGGGTTTAGTTACATTTACTGGTAAAAGCTTTTTACATTAGCAGGTTTATTACAATTGCAGGCAATGATTACATTTGCGTTGTCTGCAATGCCATGACATCGTTCATCCACTAGTTGCTGGCAGTGATCGTGCATGGCTCATAGAAAAAAATAATGGATTGGACGCTCGACGCAGTTATTCTTTTTGCAGTTGCGCTTTTAACTCTTCTGTCGAAATGGCGATCGTTTTTTTTTTCGCACGTAGAGAATGTACGAGCAATGCCATTTACACTGAGTCCTTGCACACTTAAATAATATTTTAACTCTTCAAGGATTTTCAGAAGGAAATCGCCGTTTAACCCTGTCACTGTCAGTCCCAATCAGTTATCGACACCAAACTCACCCAACTTCTCCTAACTTAACACATACAAAACAAAACATTTGACAATGGGATTTGAGAAGTGATCAAACAAAGGAAACCACGAGGAGATTAAAAGTAAAATTATCTTAAATCTGTGCAATGAAAAATATGGGAACAAGTTGGCAGAATTAAGCAACACAACAGGGACTGGACAGGATAAATCGGCTTCCACTTTATTATCAATCAGTCGAACAGACGCGGATCGCGGAGGCCATGGTTCGCAGTTGTTGTGTTCCAAACAGAAAAGCCTTATAAAAACGAAATACTCAGAATTTCAGTGTGAAAAAGCCAGTCAGACTATTTCAGATAGTTCCCTTATTGATTGTTTAACCCAATAAATATGGCAGCAAGAAACCATATCGGTTTTGACTATCATATCAGGTCCAAAGTTATGCTAACAGTACTGGCCATATCCACGTTCGGTTAGTTATTGTATGAGCAGCTCACTCTTCAACTTGGAAACTAAAAATATTAATACTCTCAAAAGATTGAAATGAGTTTACTTAGTCGAAATTTGATATCTGGGCCTTACGTGCACTCGAAAATCTTTTTTTTTCGGTCAAAATATTAAAATCGTGTAAATAATTATTTTTCAGGAACGTTTACAGTTTTAAAAAACAAATAATTTCGCTTCTTTAGGCCAACTTCACCTGTTTGATTAAATAAAACCACATCCCGCTATTGACCGAGCCATCAAAGGATAGCAGCCCAACCATAGTATTTCAGGTCTGTGACGTCAAAAGCAGAATTAAGTAATGGAAATCCGGTCCTGTTTCCATACATTTGTTAAATTTACAACGCTAAAACACACCTACGTAATATATTTTACAAAATAACGTAACAGACAAAGAATTATATAACAACAGGATAGATCTCTAACTGGAAACTTCTGCTTTTGACGTCATGCACGATATTGAAAATAGCAAGGTAGTTAACAACTTTCCATCAAGTGAGTTAAAAAATGCAAGTTATTCCATGAAAAAAGTGGTACTCGAACTATGTTTTCGGACATCACTATTAGAACCACACTTTTAAGCGTATTTTAAAAGGTATACACAAAAACCTACTAACGATTTACACATTTTAATGCTTTGTGACCACAAATGTTTTCCAGGCATGAAAAAATAACTTCATTGACTGGTTTAGCATTCACTTAAGGAATAAAACAAGAATTTTACGTGCATGCACTGCTCCATCAATGAAGACAAATATTCTCTACAAGAGATTTTACAAACGTGTTAAAAATGTAAAGTGAATGCATATGATTATGATAAACTATATTCACTGGAACTTAGGACGAACAAATATCATCTTCGATCTGAAAGTTCTATTGTGTAAAGCAATTATCTCGCCAACAAACAACACTCTTTCTACCATGTCGTCATTAGCTTTTTCTAAAAAAACTATTATACTTGACTTAATTTTTTACAGCCACATCCCACAAACATTGCGCTTTCACAAATACAGCTAGTATGATTATATTTATAAACAATTTCACTTCACTAACCTTAGTTTGACAAAACGCAAAGCATCGGGCCTTTGTAAGTGTTTCTTTGTCGCTAAATGTCTTTATATTCCCGGACGATATTGACAGTAAAGCCAAGAACACTTCTAAAAAAGTCACCAACTTCATCCTCAATAAACTTTCTTTACCTAATAAATATTACGATCCTTCAATGGTTTTAAATCAAGACAAGTCGATGAAGAACTCGGCGTTGAATTGTCATGAGTGACAGGAATGTCAAGGATGTTGGATGAGCAAATGGTAAAGTCAATCGAGTCACATTTCCTCTTTCGTAGCTGCCGAGTCACGCGCACCTATAAATGTAAAATATTATAACTAAACATCAAATGAATAATAAAAGAGTCCAATATCAGTATAAAGAGCTTCAGTGCACTTGAAAGATCTAGTAATACTGACATTAATACTGGGTCAAAAATACTTTGGAAAGAATTAATAACATTCAATGCGGCATCATGAAAAACATTTTAATACAAATTAACCATCAACAACTGTACCACTAAAAAAATATTCCACGACAACAAAGATAATAATAAAATAGGTGGATACGGAACGACAGCTCCTGTAATGGATTTTTTTTTGAGTCGTCAAGTTGAAGTTGACATTTTTAGTTTTACAGCCAACAGCGAAAAGAGTCAGTCATGGTGGCACTAACTCGTAATAATAGCATGTTTTCCGCTTTGTCAAAGGCGTCGCAATAATGGCTAATGTTTTAATTTATAAACGTTATAATTAGTTTTGAGATTTTCTTTAAAGCAATTCCAGCTTCACTTGATAATATATGAAAAGCCACGATATTATAATTATGTTTTAAAACCAAGTGCATATGCACGCTTTGTTTTATAAGAACCATGAGAAAAACGAGGCTCAGATTGGCCGAGAATTTAGAACAATTAAAAAAAAACAAGCTCAGGCTGAGGCTGAAAATATCAGTAAGAATAAATATATTATAACAATTATATAAAACTTCCGCCTTGAGTTAAAACACGGAATAGAAACTGTATGGACTGGAAACCACGTAAATGATCACTTCGCAACAGAAAATACCAGGACGAAACTGAATTTTCTAAACGTGTTCGAAAATAAGAAAAAATAAACAAACAAACAGAGAATCGTCCGTTTGTGATTAAATGGTAGATGATGAAAAAGATTCTAGCAGAGCGATCTCATATATTTGCAGACTTTGTCTAGGTTTATGATTGCCTCTCGGCGTGAGACTCAGACTAGCCTAAGCGGGAGCTACATTTGTATGTCATATATACTGTATTATACATGTCTATACGGCCTCTCTTAGTTTTCTCCTCAGGCAGTTAAGAGTATCTATTTCTAACTGAACTTACTGCTTGTTTCGTTCGAAATCTTTCTGTGTTAAAATGTTCATACGCGTTAACTGATATTGCCGCACTCAATCACAAATAGATACACATGACGCATCTGATAAATTAGCATTTGTACGGAATTTTTTATAGCTTTTCTCCAAGACAAGAAAAATCATACAACTGCTTGCTTGAACCTAACCTTATTAAACTCACCGATAGAGGGTAGGTGAAAGAGGCTCTCTGATCTTTTTACATTTAGTAGTCGTTGCGTTAAAGGAGAGCTTTCCATGCACGTATGTGTAAATGGTTTGGAATTATGACCTCTTTGATAATTCTTTTATCTCTAAATTGTCTTTATAGTTGTCACATAAATAGCTGGCGAAACGTCTTCGGGGAAAGTTTTTAATAAGCAGTATACATTATGACATTTAGTTATGAATTTATATACACTTTCCTGAGTTGAAATCATTTTTTAAGTCTTTAGTATACAGTTAGATTGAAAACTAGATTATCTCGCGGAAAAGAAATCTGGCTATAGCAGGTACTCTATTTAAAAATATATATATATTTATTCACCTTTCAATTTTGACATTAACTTTCATTTTTATTAATTCATCTGCTTTTCGTACACTATTCATCGTCCATTTGAAAAAAGAACACCAACCAATTTGTAATTTAAGCTGATGTATCTTAGAAATAAGAAATGAGTTGCATAAAGAATTTCAACTGAACATCCAGGAAGTATTGAAGCAATTGCAATAACGCCCCAAAATAAGTCGAGCTAATTTAAAAGTTGAATGTTAAACACTAAAATATAGAAGATACACGAATGCTGCTAATTGTGAAACCAAATTCTCAACAGCTAATATATTTTAGTAAAATGTTGGATCTAAATATTTATATCTCTGGTCTATATCAATAAACGTATATTATTTCCACTGAAAAAGTGCACGGAACGAAATATAACACTAATTAAAAGACCAGAAGTCACTATTTAGAAATCGAAAGTCTAAAGTATAATCTTTCTTGTTTTAAAAAACATTTTCATCTCAGTCTTTTAAAATTATTGCTTCAATAATGAGTCTGCTTAAAAACTTAGCATGTTATCTTTCCGAACAGCTTTTCTAAATATTTACGGGATTAAAATCATTAACTATACGGAGTTAAATTTACATCACCAATAGTTTTCACAAACGTAAATTAAAAATTCTATTTAAGATTTCGGAGTAACTTATGGCCATGTATATATTGAAGGCGGAAGAAGAAAGAAGGGAAAGAAAAGATGGAGGAAAAGAACTGAAAATAGAAAGGAGAGGAAGAAAATTTAGTATAGGAGGTGGAGGAAGAATAGAAAGAAGAAGGAGAAAGAGGATGATGATAATCAGGAGGAGGAAAAGGAGGGATTTGGCGGCGGAGAAGAAAGTGTAGGAGGATGATGAAAGAGAGGAGGCGGATGAGGAAATATAGGGGAGGAGGAAGAGGAGAAAGGGGAAGAGAAAGAGAAAAGTAGGAGGAAGAGGAGGAGGAGAAGTTTTCTTGCTGTAATAAGTAAAATGCCTATGAAGACTCATTGAAGGGGAGGGGGGGGGGGAACTCCCAACTTCTCCTCCACTGCCATGGTCAAAAAAATTTTAAATCTTCTCTTTTAAAGTAGACACTTAATCAAGATAGTTTTGAGCCAACGAAGGAGACAAAATTTTAATGGAGAGTTTACGGTGATAATCAAAATACTCTAACTTCACACTTGTATCTCAGCTAGCTAAGAACTGAAACCGTGACACAAATGACAATAAGCACCTAATTTGGAGAAAGCAGCCGTTTCTGTAAATTGCCTCTTCCGAATTAAAACTTTCTTTCACTGGGGTCGGCTGTTACAACATTGATAACATAGAGGGCAAAATTACTTGATGCTGATTGGTTCAAAAGGCAGGGCTTTTTTCTTTAATTGAGGGCAAAATTACTAGGCGCTGATTGGTTGCTGGTTTGCGAAATATATTGTTTTGGGAACAATGGCTTCGCAGTTTGCCAAACGAAATTAAAGATTTAATGTTTTCTTGTGAAAACGAAAACACTAGAAAAAGCACAAACAAGCCCTCGTCATGTTATATACGCCATAGCCACCATTTCACGGACAACTTAATTGATTTGCATACAATGTTACTTGTCTTGATCTGATTGGTTTAGAAGAAAGCGCGCGAAGAATTTTGCCCTCTATCTCGTAAACATGTAATCGCCTTCTTCCTCTTTCAATATTTACCAAGTTTTGTAAAAAATTGAAAACAATCGTAAAGTTAATCCTAAGTTTTACTCGGCCTCATGCGATTACCTATAAAAATAAAACGAGTTAGTACTGAGTGCGAGAACTAACCCTAAATACTGCGTTAATAGATTTGGATTTATGTTTGATGCCTTCAACATACATTTAATTTCATCTTTTTGTCCAAAGAAAGTTATTTTTTTTGAAAAAAATTGTTCATAATCCCGTTGTCACAAAAAACTTAGTTCAATACCTTACAATTGTGCAACAACAACAATAAAAAAGGATCAAACGTTGAACCATACATGAATTGCATACTAACAGATTAAAAAGAAGCGAATAAAAAGATTTTGCATGCTGCTTGCAAAGTTTTTAAAGGTTCGAGTTTTCAAACATACATAAAATGCTGGTGCTTTGCTTGTGATTAGATATCAGTAAATATTTTTTATATAGATCAAGGCAAGATTTTTTCTTCCGCGGCTTTTACAGAAAACCGTTACAGTTGCATTTATCGACATGTACATGAAACACTCCCGAGTTTGTTTTTCTTTGCTTGTAAAAGAAAGTCAAGTCTCAAATGAAGAAGCTTTCTCCTTGCCAAGTTGCCAGCTGCTCTGTTTTTTCTGTATACAAAGCAGTGCCGCTGTTACACTCTGGAATTTGCTCGCCTTGTCGGAGTCGTAAATAGAGCAACACGAAGGCAACTAACAACACAACGACGACTGTTAACAATGGCCAAACAAGGGCATGAACTGTTTCCATTTCCTTCAAATATGGTATACGCACAAATAAAAAATCTGCACTAGACTTAAATTGAGTTGTTCACAGGTAGAATCTTTTTATTCAACCTAAACTTTAAGCCGTGTTTTTTATATAATTTGTATAAATTAAAAATATCAATAATAAATTGGATGCTATTACAACTTAATTTTAAACCATTTATGCGCCACACAACGTCATATAATATTTTTTACCGCCATTTAGGTTTTGATAGCATGTGCTACAAGAGTATTTTTTGTGTCTTCTACTAAATTTCTCTTTTCTATTTCTAGCATTAATATTCTAACGTTTGTTCTATCCGGACAGATTAATTTCTGAAAACCCAAAACAGAAAGAAAAACTACCTGCAGCCCCGACATACAGCGATTTTTGTCTTTAAACGTCATCAACATGCTATCTACAAAGTTTGAACGTAAAAAGTCGTGTTCTAAAAAAGCATTCAGATGACGCCACTTATAAAAGAAGTACGACGACAGGATAAATGAAAAAGTGCGGTTTTCGGGAAAACTACTGGAAGAGACTCCCTTGAAAAAAAAAGTTCGTTGAACTTTTAGAGAAACAATGTTTTTTTTTGCTGTGCTAAATAAAGATATTTGTAAATTGCAACGAGTTGGAAACTTGTATTTTTTAAGAACATTTCCAAGAACAATTTCTGATCCTAAAAAGTGCGGTAGTGGTCATAGACCATAAAAGGTGCATGCGCAGAATCCTAATTTCAGACCCTAAAAGTATCGTCAAGCACCCCTACCCACTTTTTAGGGAGTCCCTACCGGCAAGATAATTATTATAATCCAACAGTGGTTGAGATAAAAAAGATAAAACATCTATAAAAACGCTTGACGGTTTTCACGCGGTAAAAATTAAAACAAAAATGCGTTGCATTTGGCCTTCTCTTGTGTAAGGCTTCATCAGAATGATATTTAAAGATTTGTATTTGATGCCGGAAATTTGTCTTTGATGCGAGCAATTTGTAATTATATTTGATGTGATAGTTGTGGGCCACCGCACAATATACCCTCGACAGTTACGTAGCTTGATTCACGATGCAACTGTATTCTTGATAATCGACATATACAGTAATACATGAATATCCTAAACGCGAACTATAGCTAGTCCATGTTTTAAAATCTAAACTATTTTCAAAAAAATCTCGGTAAAAGCTAAGGTAGCAAATGATTTGATGATTTTTTTTCCACAATAATTGTGATTGATAGATTGATTAAATGATTGATTGATTGATTGATTGATTGATTGATTGATTGATTGATTGATGAAATATCTATTCTATGACCTATGACATATTCTAAAAAAATGTTAGTGTAAAAAAATCTAACCGATCGACATAATATTAATATTTTAAAGGCAAATTTCAGCTAAGCTAAGTATTAAAGACATGTTTTAAAATCCAAACAGTTTTCGAAGTCTTGCTAATATCCGGTAGTAATTGATATTGCTAGAAATGTTTTAACTTCTTTTTTAAAAACAATTCCACAGTTATCCATCGACTTGTTTAGCATTTAACCTATGAAACATTCTAATGGAGAAAAAGATAAACAAAATTAAACTCACCAAAATTAAAAGCTTTTACTTTTAGAAGCAGATTTTGCTATAAATGTAAAGTGTTTTTGAAATAGCTTGTGAAAAGGAACTTTAAACCATCTGTTTCGTTAAGGTATCTGAGTAAACAATAATAGTGATTGCAGCACCGGTATGTACAAGTTCTGGAAAAAAAAATTAATAGGCCTGCGGCCTTCATTAATATTCTTATAGACTTTTGCATTGTTTTTGAATATAATGGCTAATGAATAAAAAATTAAATTTTTAAAAGTTGCATGATTGTTGAAAATCAACTTCGGCTTAATTATAACAACTATAGTATAAGTAAACAGCGATGTGCTCATGAATTTACAACAAAATTTTGTTGAAATTATAGACACGGTTTATGATGGAGTTGGGTATATATAGCTATCTGTATAATTAAAATAGTCTGTCAGTAGAAAACTATAGTTAGAGCTGGTTCACAAACCATGCATTTTTATAGGTTAAAAGATACTGATAACTTGCTATAATTTTTTTTTTCAGTGTTTGCGAGAAGTACTCACCGTGCAATTGAAAATTATCGGCAATGGCAGCTGCGCGCATGCATAATGACTGTTAAGTTAACTTAAAAAAAACAAAAAATTTTGAAAGGTTTTATACGTAAGATTGCTAATGGCTTACTGAAAGACAATGTGGTTGTTTTAAATACATGGATCTGTGATATAAAAGCTCATTAAATGTTTGTGGAATCCTTCGAGAAGAACCTATAAGCTAGTATTTAACTTTTAAGGGCGACACCAAACCATAAAAAAAAAAACCACAAGGACAAGAAAATGTGGCTACTTAAGAAGGTAGGAAACGGTTAAGGTTGTCAAGTTGCTCAAGATTTTGTTTTATCAATCTATTTCTAGCTGTTTTATGAAAAATAAATTTTGTACTTTTTAAATGGAAACTTCATCTTTCTTGCTATATATAAATCTCTTTAATTTATTTTCTTGCGACTTTGAAGCCATTAAAAACAACCGCATGCAAACAAGACTTGGAGCTTGTTGAAGTGCTTTACAAACTTACATTTGAAACTGCATTCAAACTTGAAACTGCATAAACAATTTACTCTTTTAAAAAGTTCACTTACAAGCATTTCAGTACTAGTTTAAAAAAAAATTACAAGGACAAGAAAATGTGGCTACTTAAAAAAGGTACGAAACGGTTAAAGTAATTTTTAATGTTGCTCAAGATTTTATTTTATCAAGTTATTTCTAGCTGTTATTGGATTTCATGAAAAGTAATTTTTTGAACTTCATCTTTCTTGCTAAATCTCTCTTTTCATTTTTTTGTGACTTTCAGCCTTTAAATACGAACAGACACAAGACTTGCAGTTTACAAACATTCCATTTGGAACTGCATAATATAAACTTAACTCCTTTAAAAAATTTACTGAAAATCTTGTGTTAGAGGTTATTTGAAATTATATTAGTATGTCGAGGTTAGCGAAGACTGTGTTATAACAGTTTTAGAAATTAAATTGATATTTCGGTTGTGTTTACCTTGCAATTGCTCTAGTGTAATCAAGAGAGATTTAGTTCAAGGCAATGGAATCTTAAAGTATTTAAGTTTCAGTTTATTGATTAAAAGAAAAAAAACTAAAATTCGCTGAATAACGCATAAATATCGTAAATAAAATGAAGCGCCGGTGTTTCTAAAAAAACACTTTTAGAAGTTGAAACGTTTTACGCTGCTATTAGAAGTTTTTCGAAATGACTCTACAGAATGCAATACTCTGTCGCTATAAAAGTAGGTTTGAAAGTTCTTTTCATTGTACGGTTAAAATTTTATATGTATTTGTAAAACTGTCCACATTACATTAATGAGTTTTTTTTTAACTTAAAGTCTTGTGATACCATAGTTGAGTCAATAAATTGGTCTTAAGGCAACAACCAAACAAAACATGAAAATGGCACAATTCAACTTTCTTGGATGCTTCTCGAGAAAAGGATTCAAAACCCTGGGAAAGAAACATCTGTCATTTTTTTTCAAGAAAAAATATAAAGCACAACAGCAAAAGAATACAGAACTGTGCTACGTGGCACCAGCTGATGAATATAAACAATTTTTAAAATCTCGTACTTGTAGCATTTTCTCTGTTTAGAAGTAGGGTTTAAATTTAGCGATTTTCTTTCAACAATCTTTGGTAGTAGAGGTTCCAAAGACTATTGTCTTTGATATAAATGTAAAGAAAAGACTTTGTCCAACTCTGGCGTCAAAAAAAATAAACAAATAAATGAATAAAAATGTTTTAAAAAATAAATACTACATTACTCGAATTTCTGGAACTAGCTGTAATATTATGTAATATCTCCGAGTTTGACACAAAAACAACCTAATTAAAAGCCCTAACTGATAGGAAGCAAACTAGTTGGCTATTTACAAAGAGTGATGGAGGTAGCTCAGAGATTACCCAAGATAAATCCATACAGTGGCCAGAGTGAAGTTTAAACCCGGAACATCGGCATCCAAATCTAGCACCTTTACTAACAACTTGTCACTTGTACTAATAGTTATTCAAAACTTAACAAAAACATTTGTTGGAGCCTGTTCAGTCTATATGAAAAACGTTGTCTCAGATTAACCCTGTTAAGCCGTGTTCACACTAGCGACGCAAACGCAAGCGCAAACACAGACACAAGAGCAATAAAAACAAATGTGAATGTAACTTCACGCAGATGCATGAAATTTTCCTTTTTCTTGCGCACAACTTGCGCTTGCGTTTATTCTTGCTTCACAAATTTCCAAGTGTGAATAGGGATGACGCAAACGCAAACACTTACGACTGCGTAGCTTGCATCACTTGCGTCGCTAGTGTGAATATCCTTGCGCTTGCGTCTGCGTCTGCGCTTCCATTTGCGTCTCTAGAGTGAACACGCTTTTAATTAACTGAGTAATCTCATTCCCGGCCAACTTTTCATATAATTTATCTACAAAACGTTCATATAAAGTTGACTGGAAAATGGGCCTGCGTACTTACCACAAGAGTTCTATTATTGATAAAACGAACACGTTCCTCGATGTTTGTGTATTTCAGTTGATTCAAAGCGATTACTCAACCACCCTATGCCCAATTCAGGTTGGGCGCATACACTCTTTTTGTTTTTAGAAGAACGTCAAATTTTTCGTCTAAGGCTAACCGTTCTAAATTATTTTGGGTATATCAGCCTCAAATGTTCTGAAACATGTTGTTTAAATATCTTTACTGATTTAAAATAATATAAATAATACATCTTCCGTATATGTGGTACTTTTCTGTATACATTGAATTATACATGTACTTTGTACTGTATCGAATAATTGTCGTAATTTGTGTTATTTGTGAGATAAAACTGAACCGACTTTTTTGCCAGTTTGTCTCAAAAACTATACCCGAGAACTGCAATTTGGTAAATGAAAAACCTGTGATGTAAAGTTGTTATCTGCATACTTTAGTCAAGAAGCCCAAGAAAATTTTCTAATAACACTGTATGAATTATTTCATCATAAAGAAATGTTCTTCACCTTTTTTCAGCCTCAGCCCGTTCTAAACATGTTTGGCAAGTTTTTTTTGGCAATTATTTTTGCAATTTTCAGCCTCATCTTCTTATAGAATAGGTTCTTATAAAAAACGGGTGTATTAAATGGACCTTATATCAAAGGAACAGCTAAACTGTTATTCTATAATTCATTGAATGCGAATGGTGACAATTTCTACATGACAGTGAGTCGGTTATTTCATCTTATGATTTTTATTTTCTTGTACAAGCTGAACAACTGCGTGGTTGACGCAAATAGCTAGTTCTCATTTAATTACTTACCATTCGCTTTCTCTTGCTTGCCATTAATTTATCTCACGTCAGCTCCAAGCAGCGGCTGGTATTCATTTATCTACCTCGGAAGTTGTGAAAGCTAAGTAAGCTTTGGCAGCAAAGAATATAGCACAGAGTGCGCCCCGGCCTTCTGGGCACAAATTGTTGAGACATTGCCCAGTAAGCTAACTCACATTCCGTCTTTGCTAGCTAAAAGCGAAATCCTTATACGAACCTAGTGGCCCATAGGGCCGGCGCTTACCTCGGGTTTCTGTAGTGAGCGAATGAGAGTCTTTGACTTCCCCTGGACGGGACACTAATCCATCGCAGGTTAGCTCCCAACAAAAGCTAGTACTCGTTTACCTACCCCGGGAGGATGGAAAGCTGAGTTGGCTTAGGTGGAAATGAAAAATTAAGGTCACACAAATAATCGAATCTCGGCAAAGTGCCGGCCGGGGTTGAACTGACGACTGTGTGGTTGGAAAGCTGAGATCTTACCAACTGCGCCTGCGACGTCGTCTTTACGGAGTAGGTAAATGAGTTCTAGAATTAATATTTGCTGGTAGCTAACCTGCGACAGTTAGTAGCAAGGTAAAATGAAGGGTAATAAGATGAACCCTCCATATAAGAACAATATCAAGGGTAATCCCTTTTCAGTTGGTTTTGATAAGTAAAAAAAAAGATAAAAAAAATTATAATTCAACATGACACCGGCGTGTGGCAAAGAAATGGTGCACTTTATCTTTAATGAAATGATACAATGCAAACATCTCCTTCTGTATATTTTCACGCGTGCTTTCTTAGATTAGGACTTTAAGATGGAAGGACAACAACGACTACGCGATAAAAATAAAGAAACAATAAACAATAGACTTAATTACACAACACAATAGTTGCATGTAGTTGGAATGCAGCAAGTTGACCAGCTACTCACGCCACGAAAAGCTCGCTTTTCGGGTTCCATGGAGAACAAGAACGTCAAACAACAAAATTTGACAATCACTGTTTGCCTTCGACAATGAACTTTTTATAATTACATTTTAATGTTTGATAATCTAATGCAAAGTTTAAAGGGAAAATTTATCGAAGACTTAAAACGGAAAAACTAAGCGAAAAATAATCGTCTATGCTACAGTAGTCATTTCCTAAAGTCCCTACTGTATCGCTAGCCATGCACGGACACCGATGGGATAGTGGATTAATTTATAGTATATACAAAATTATTAGAAAACTGGTGAATGTCAAGTTTGAACCCAGTTGATTAATCTAAAATTTTTACGCGCGCAAGCTCAGTGTTTTTTTGAAACAATGAATTTGCTGCTTTTGCTGCTGTGCTTTTTTTACATTTCGGATAAAACAAATCTCATCCTACTTGTGAAGACAGGCCTTCCATATTTTGTTGCATTTTTCGGTATTTACGAGAATGGCTTAGTCGTTAATTGGCAATATTTATCTTTAGGACTGTCGAAAAACAACTCGACATTCTAGACAGTTAGCTCATAACAGTAAATTTTACTGGAAAGTTACAAATTGAGAAGCCAAAGTGCTATTCATTCATTAGGTTTCATACATGCAAATCCTGGTATCACAAGTTATGGGAGCTATCAAAGGTCGCCAAAAAGGATATTTTAGTTTGCTTTGTAAATTTACTATAAAGTCTATATTCATAATATACATCTTTACACTTGCAGATTTTATTTATAATCACCTTGAAGCTAATTTGTTTATCAGGTAAGACTTTGAATTGTTAGTTTAAGAAATTTGGAAGCTGGGACGTAAAGCCATATACATACATACATACATACATACATAAAAAACTTTATTTCACGTCTCAAACAGGATTTTCAGTGAAATATACTACTTCACGTTTAAAATATGCTATATTATATTAACTTTGGCGAGCATTGTGGCGTATTATCCGGGCTCTAACGGACATTTTGGCGGGCTCTAATATA
>JAOTRI020099767.1:0-14329 GCA_028564885.2 Zoanthus sanctaehelenae
CTTTTCAAAGTTAAAGAAACTACTAAAGTTTGATTTAAAACCAGAGTCGAAACATAGTTTTCTTGTTTAAGAAAGATCGAATTATTTGACTCAGTACCATATCGTGCGGGCGGTTTAGGCCCTTTTAGGAGTCAAAGGGTTAATGTACTTGCAAAGTGATCCAAATGATGTACATTCTGAATTATTGCTCATAGTAAACAAATTTTTGTAATCGTTGATACTGTTACTTGATCATAAAATATATACACACAGAGGATCGTAAATTAATTATTAAGCAATTGTAATTAAACTGTTTGTCAACAAATCTAATCATCACACTGAAAACAAAATATTAAGCTTAAGTATTGATTTATGTTTAAATGATACGTGATTTCTAAAAACATCAATCTGGGAATGGACCTATATTTTCAATGATTATAGTCCTTGTTCACTCTAAATGATTGGACTCCACAAGTTTTCATTATTGTAAAAAGGTGATTTTTATCAAAATAATGAAAAAACTCAAATTACAAGAAGGCCTAGTTTATTTTGTCCTCCTACTGCTAAACAACTACACTATAAAAAGGTCAATTTCTCTTATTCACATACTGACAATATTAAATTCCCTACCTTCCTGATTTGGCGCTCCTTGATTAACAGATGGTAATGTCTTATTGCCTTCATCATTGGCAGTTACAACATTTAAATTAGTTGGCAATATTGTCTTGTTACTGTCATCTTTGGATGTAAATAACAAACGTTAAAGAGAACTAGTTGTAATTATTGCTGAAAAACCTTGTTTCTGGAAAAGTGGCTTATTACACATTAGCTATATAATTTATATATAACCACTTTGACACAGCTCCGCCATCACACCAATCCAATCTCCCCACTTGCCGCTATCATTTCAACACTTACTTCCAAAGGTCCAGCAGCCTTTCCTATTTTCATTTCTCTTATCGCCTTCACCACTTCTTCTCTTCTTGACTAACCCTCTCAACTGGCCCTTCCACCAATTCTGATCCCACTTATTCTCTTCATTCATAATTCTTTCCATGTGCTCTTTCCAGACTTTCCCTCTGTCTTTCTCACTGAAATTTAGCCTACCATCACTACCTATCATGCATCTTCCTAGCTCAACATCTTCTCCATCTTTTTTCATTGACTTCACAAGATTAAACACCTCGTTTGGATGCTTACTCAGCACCCTCAGCTCTCGCTTAGCTGCCTCCTTCATTAATTTCAATACTACCAGGTTTTTTGCCCGATTTCTCATTTTCTTATAACTGGCCTTGTTTGCCTGAGTCCCAGTTCTAAACAGCTCCTTGCATCCTTTTTTCTTGCAATCACTTCCTTGTTCCACTACCATGTGTCCCTTAGATCCCTCCTTCCTTTTTTCTTCCCACATAATTCCTCACAAGTCTTTAAAACAACTTCCCTAAAACACATCCACAAGTCTTGTGAATCAAAACATACTGTACCAGCTCTCTTTATTAGTTATTCTTTTTTCAAACATTTCTCTTGTATCGTCTTCTTTTAGTTTCCACACCTTCCTTCTTTCAATTGCTTCCTTTCCTACCACTTTCTTCTTAACAAGATCTGCGACAAACAGCCCGTGCTGAAGCTCACCTGGGATGACCTTCACATCTTTCAAATACTTTCTATTTCCTTTTCCCACCAGTACAAAGTCAATCTCTGTCCTAATTTTAACTTGCATTGTACATTGCTTATTCCTCTTTTCCCCTTTTCTAAACCATACTTTGGCCACACAACTCCTTTTCATCACAAAATTCTAACAATATCTTTCCTTCCACATTTCTCTCCCCAGTTCCATTTCCTCCATGCACAACCTCATATAACCCTCAAACCATTTACCAACATGTCCATTAAAATCAGTGAATAATGATAACAAGAGCAACCCATGAGTTACAAGAAACATATAATTTCTGATAATAATCTGAGACACAAATATTTTTAGGGCAATCATTATTGATTAAATAAATGTACTTTGTCAATCAAAAGGTAGTGTGGATATTAAATGGAATGACCTTCTAATAGTAATAAATATCTACAATGAAACTGCATGCAGAAGCCATAAATAACTATGCTAAGCTATTCCTTATGAGCCTAACTGCCAATAGAGCCAGTACTTAAATCTGTGATTTCTGTATAGCTAGACAAATAAGAATCTTAAGAATATTTGACTCACTCAAGCTTTCTTTTATATTTACTTTCTGTTTCATAAAAGTTAACTTCTTTATACAGATTCACGACAAGACTTTCCAAAAAGAAGTTTTATCACATTTGAACTATTAAGGTAAAGAAAGAAGTTAGTGACGCATGTTTTTAAAAAGATATAATTATATTAGGTCGTGTGCATAATTTGAAACATAGTTATTGGAGGGGACTACCTACGATTGAAGATTCGATATTTATAAATTATCACCACACAACGAAGTGAAATCTACTCTTTTTTAAAACTTTTTCATTAAAAAATCAATAGCAAGTAAGTACGTTACCTTCATGTCCGCTTTTGACAGGAATGGAGTATGCAGCTACTATAACAACAACCTGCACTGCCGCGATTTCCCAAAACTTGCAAAGCATCTTCGAGCAATTAAGTGATGCTGATTCCCGCTCACTCTCGCCGAAAGTTCGTTTAGGCTTTATCAAAGAATGAATTCAAAAACAAATACTTAATCAAAGAAATGGAAAATAATATTTCCTGAATATTCAACATGTAAACTTTTTAAAGCAAATTCAAACAATACAATGTCAATGACTAATTCACATGATATGATTTCCATCCACGTTGTAAATAGTTCCTGACGCACTTGAGTCCAGTCTCTAACCCCCACTTCATTGAATGAAACGCCACACAGTTCACGGTTCATGGTTTATTCATTGAATATGTATTCCAATAATGAAACGGTGTTTTTCACGCGAAATGGTGATCATCAGTATTTCAATCTTTTTTGTACTTAATTCTGGATTTTGTTCCCCCCACCTTCCCACAGGAGAAACAATGATAAATTTCCCTTTGGTAAATCCATGTTTGAGCTCTCTATGGCTTTTGTACTTCAGATTAGATTGGCTAGAACTCGCAAGATTGCCTCGAATTGTCGCTGTTAGGCGGTAAACATGGTCGCAATCGATTTTCACACATATACGGTTTGTTTAATTATTTGTCTTTTCTGTTGTGTGTAACGTTCTAAAACTTCGTATTGACTCTACATCGAAAAATCCAAGTTTGAACTTTATGTGTGTTTTGGTTGTTGACATAAAACTGTCCGAGCAAGGTCTTACCTCACTCCGATACCTCCATTTTATGCCACCAAGAGAGTGCGTGAATGAATGTGATACAAATCTGTACAGAACTGTGTTGCTAGACTCATTTATCTGTCAAGCAAATATAATCATATTTCTCCAATACTACTCAACCTCCACTGGATTCCAGTTCAAGAAAGAACTAAATTCAAAATCCTGATTATTACTTTTAAAGCTCTTCAATATACTGCCGACCACTATAAAAAAACTCAGTGTCTTTAAACAGTTTTAAACCCCAGATCAAGACATGGCTTTTTAATGAAGCATTTTTTTTAATTATTTCAATTTAAATTATAATTTCTAACTAGCTTCAATTGTACAGCGTTATGAACGTGAGAAATAGCGCTATTGAAATTATTTTTCATTATTATCATCATTATTGTTATTATTGTTATTAATAATAATATTATGTTAGATTTATCAACTTTATTCGTCCAGTAAAAGTACCTAAAATATAAGGACCAAATTCAAAAAAATTTAAATGTCGATCGTACTGCACAAAATAATTTGTAAATGCCGTTTACTTTAAATCGAATACGAAGCCAAACAAAATAAGTATAAAAGAAATCAAAGGATTCAGCTTTCGCTGGAGAATTGAAGAATTTCCAACCGAGCTGAGCAGGATCTCAAGTGAAATCAGGCATCTGTTCTAGTGAGCTCGCAATACATTGGGCCGGAAAAGAACAGATGGAGGGTCATGTGGGGTGCAAGCCGCACTACAAGGTTTACATCCAACTCTACTGCTGTCAACCCAGTGACTTGTAAAATCAAGTAAGTTCGGTATAACGCCATTCTAATAAACTACGATTTGAAATCGTTGACATGGTATTGAAGTGTTTTATAAATAAGCAAGCAGTCGGTTTAAAAAGAAGGCGAATTAATTTTAAAAACTTTAATAAAATTTATTCGACAAAACACTGGAGCAATAAGATCCAAATGTCTGAAAAATGACATAAAAGTATTAGTAAGTGTTTTACCTCAATGCTATTTCTATAACAATTTACTATTATTTGTTTTAAGGAGGAACCAAGAGCTTATGGGATCCTGGTTGAACTACATTTGTGCTAATGAATGCAATGGCTCATTTAAAAAAATAATGAAGATTTAAGTACTATTAAATCAATTAATTGCTTACAATAGTAATTATTAGCAAACTTCTAAACCTATTTAAAAAAAACAGGCAGAAGTATAACTTTAAATCAAAGCTATATTACTAAAACTGTTCATTTTTCAAATTTTAAACAGATGCAACTTGAATTTAAGTTTTGCATACTTTCGGAGTGCACAGATGAAACGGAAGTTCCATCCACTTTGGCATAAAGATCCTGGCTGCAGGGACAGACCTTTGCTAAAGATACCCATTGATCATGTTGTTATTGATGAGCTTCACCTGCTACTTCGAGTCACTGACAGATTATTGGAGGGGCTGGTACAAGCTTGTACACTATGGGATGATGTAAGAATAAGATCTTGTTGTTTTTACATTTATCTTAATAATTATTTAACTTGTCTGTACATCTTTACCAAGACGTAAGCTTCTTTTTGAAGAAGTTTAAAATTTAAAATTTCATTAGTAACCACCATGTATTTAAAATGATAATTTCCATCATTATTACTTCCTTGCCCCTTGGTGGGAAATAAGGCCCAATAATGGCATTGTAGTTATGGCATTGTAGTTAAACTAAACTTGATAACTTAGGGTTGCTTACCACTTGTATAAATACTGTAATTTTCAATCAGCATTTCAAATGTACATTTCAGGGCAATAAACTGTACATACAATTTGAAATGGTATTTAGTAGCTTCGAACTAACAATAGATTTTGGCATTTTAGCGAGAACATTTTGGAAACCAACTTCGCAAAACTCAGACCAGCACCTGGCCACCCTGATAAAAACCATTAGATCTTGTGTCTTGTGGGAGGGGACAAGATGCATCTTCTAAACAAACTCCCAGAGAAACTAAAGGAGTGTTTCCCTGTGAACACAGAGAAGCTGTTGAAATGCTTTGGAAGGTAATTTCAATTGTGTAATTTTTAAAATGATAAACAAGGTCTGCTGTTAACTCATTTTTTCTCCAAATAAAAAAAAACATTTTACTCTTTTCAAAATTAGTATCTGTAGTATTCTCATTCAATATTTATTATATCTGGTGTATTACACTCACACGTGCTTCCATATCGCTACTCTCGTTCTCGATTCTAAAATCATCACTCTCGATCACATGGTAATACAATAGGCTTAATTGATTCTACATTAACACTACGGGATATTACAGTATCATTAATTTAAACATATAATTTTTACGTTTTAAGGTCAATCTTTGTTTTAACAGAAATTTATATTCTGTGAACACATAACCTAAGAGTTTTATTCTTGAACAGAGACATAGGTTGTTAGTTGTTTGCATTTCTGGCAGTATGCGGTGGGAAGATTTGTCATCATAATTTATTATTATTAATAAAAATAATGAAAACGATCATGTAAACACTTTTTAGCAACTCCTAGATAAGCTAAAAAACAGCAAAAACTTTAAGTATGTTTTTAATGATAATGATTATTGTAATTGTATTATTGATTGTTTTATTAATTACTACTATTTAGAACTTATAAATTCTAAATATTTTTAATATGTATTTTATTGTTACATATTAACTAATTTTAAAATTAACTAAATTTAATTAGTTCCTTAAAATTAGTTAATTTTAAATATTTGAAAATGCTTTATAACTTTTTACAGGATTTTGAAAACTTGTATAGCATGCTGTTCATCAAAGATCCAACTGATGAAGACATCAAAGAATTTGAGGGCAAGGTACTATTTATTTTATTCCTTTGATCATAAAAACATTTTTCCTTCTAAAACAAAATCTTGTAAAAACCTACAGTTGCGAGTTAATTGTTCTAACATTGTAAAGGCTACTGATGACACAAAGTGTTTCTGGGTGTTATTGTTCAAAAAGTTGAGGCAAAACTAAGATTTATTAAGTTAAAACTTTTAAAAAGTGACTTGTTCTTGTACTAGTTTCTTCAATTACCTCTTTTTTTGGTGATGTTGTTCAAAAAAAATTAATGCAAAACTGTGATTTATGAAAATTTTGAAAACACTGTTTTTTGCACTAAAAATTGCAATTACAGTAACTGCTTGCTTGATTTTTTAAAGTACAATAAAGAAATGCTCAAAAATGTAACACTGTGTTACTATCAAAACTACAATTGACAGGTTTTACAGTGAGGGAAGAACCTTATCAAACTAAACAGCAACTCAGTCCCTGGATACACATTAAAGTGTATAATTACACCATACATACACATTATGGTGTATCATCTTGGAGACCTGCTCAGATCACATGGTGGAGTAAAGAAATTCACCGGCCAAGGTAATGATAAATAAAATTATAACAAATTTTACTGAAACATACATTCAAAAAATGTCTTTATGAAATGTTGTCATTCCTTTCATTGGAATATTTTACCATGTTAATTGTAGGAGCTCCACAACAGTATATCTCATTTATAACTGTTCTGGATGATTTTTTTTATCATAAATTTTAAAGGTCTTTTTGAATATATTTGCTATCAAAAATATCTAATTACTGGACAAGGTTTTGCAAAACATCACGATTTATCACTATTTATGGAAGGTGTAAATGGTGAAGTGTGTATTGCATCATAATAACAGTCAGTTTTCTTCAGTTAACAATGAAAAACTATTGTGTAGTAACTTTGCATGAGCAGTGTTGATTTTAAGGCAATTATCAAGGAGGTGACATTGGTGGGCCTTGTACTAATGAGAAAGATTTAAAAATTCTGATGTCAATGGTAATTTGCTGTTATTGTTATATTTATTGCAAGAACCGAAAAAAAGAATGATGAATGTTGAAAAGCGTCTGGAAAAACTGCAAAGCTGCAAAAGGGTTCCCCGTACCTATACGAAAAGAAGTACAGATTTTTGGATGGAGGGGGGAAAACAAGCTGCAGCAGCTGCCCTCAAAAGAAAGGCTTTGGATCAAACTGTGCCGCCATCTCCTCCACCAACATCGAATCCATCATAATTTGAAGAGCTAAATGAGGCAACTCTAAAAAGTATGACTACTGTTGAGCTTTTAAAAGTACTTGGAAGTCTCCTTGGAAAGAAAGTGGGGAAAAGATCAAAGACAGCCCTTGTCCATCATGTTTTAGAGGAACAGGAAAAAAGAGCTTCCTAAGATGGCTGCTGTGCTATTAAAACAACGGCTCCTTTAGGAGTCACCAGATTTGCAAAAGAAAGAACAGGGTTCATACTGGTCCTGGAAAACCTGGAAAGTCCTGGAAAATCAAAATTTCAAAATCCAGGCCTGGAAAACCTAGAAAAATAAGTATCGGTCCTGGAAAGTCCTGGAAAACTGTCTTTTTCTTGTTCAGTAAAATAATTTTCTCTTGAACATTTATCACTCTCATTGTCACGATTGTTGTGGACGAGGAATGAGTGTAAAAAGCTTCACAAAAATCTCGTATTATCTGCAAACTTTTGCTGTGCATGCCCGAGCACTTACTTGAAGACTGGGTCCTAGCAACCCCTGTTGTTTGACTGGCCACCCCGCCATTTTCTCTGCCATGTGCTCAAAACATTTTTGTTCGCCGCAGGCTCTTATCCATAAATAAGTTTTTGTTTTTAAATTTTAAAGTTGAGTGAGAAGAATGCCAGGCAAATGTACTTTTAATGACAACTGGACGTCAAATGCATCCTACAAAGATTGGGTGATAAGAGATCCAAGTTCCAAACTAAAAGCACGTCGCTTCTGTCAGAAGTCTTTCGACTGTTCAAACATGGTAGAGTTAGCCCTCAGAAGTCATATGAATGGCAAAAAGCATAAAGAGTTGGCATCGCTGATAGTAAAAGGCTCAACCCCCATTACGCAGTTCATCTCTGATTTCGAATACGTCTTCAAAAAAATTTCATCTAGCTAATCAGTTCCCTCAAGTTCAACGTCCGGCGGCAAGTTAGCAGCACCCAAATCGAATGATCCCGTTAAAGAAACTTTGAAGAAGCTTGTTGCAGCAAACAAAGTGACTGATAAGCAAGTATTTGAACTGAAAACTGGATGCAAAGAGTCATTATTAAAAATTATCAAATGTCTTTGGCTCAGGTCGCCATTGGGGTATCGACTTGGGCAAGCAATGCAGTGTTTGAATCCTCAAATGATGATCAGCAATCCAGAAAAATGCATCGCGAAGTTTCAACTAGTATTGAAAGCATTGGTAGATGCCAAGAAGTTGAAGGAATGCGATGTTGATGTAACCAAGCTGCAGTTCGTTTCTTTTCTTGATGAAGAGATCATCCAACATGCTTCAGAGCTGAACTCATTTGATCACACCAAAGAAGATCATCACATTTACAAGTTGTTTTATGAAATGTTGAACTCTAAACAATGCCATGTAAAATTATGGACTGTAATCAAGAGTCTCCTTACTTTGTCACATGGCCAAGCCACGGTTGAGAGGGTATTCTCCATAAACAGGAAGTCTCTGTAGACAACTTGCAGGAACGATCATTCGTTGCGTTGAGACAAGTTGATGATCATGTTAAAGCAGTGAAGGGGTGCTTGAATGTGAATATAAGCAAGCAAATGATGTCATCAGTTGCATCATCCAGGCAGAAGTATATGATGTTTTTAAATGAAGAGAGAATGATGAAAGAGAAACAGTCTATCATTGAAAAATCATTGGTAGAGGAGCTTGATAAACTGAAAGCCAAGAAGAAGCATTTGGAATGTGAAGCAGCAGGTCTTGTCAAATCTGCAGATGACTTTTCAGTAAAAGCAGTAAACCACCAGATATAATGACGAAGTACGACAAATGATAGCAAAGTCGAACAGTCATAGAATGAGTTCAAAGTGCAAGCTGGAAGAAGCAAGAAAACCTGACACTGACATAGACATGAAGCTTCAGGAGTTGAAAGACATCTGAATACAGTATTAAAATGAATTGTCAACTCAGTTGCTATTTTTACAAATGTTCTTTTGTCAACTTTTGTTTTTGTTTTGTTAGTTGTGTTAAGTGATGTAAACTTCATTCACTTCAAACGTTTTTGACTTTACAGTTTTACAGGATGCTTGGCTTAAAGTGAAGCCACAGAAGTTGAAAAACTTTGTCTTTAGTATAAAGCCCAGCTGCTGCAGGAGATTTACTCACCTAGGACTTGCATTACTCAGACCTTGTTGATGTGAAATAATTACTAGGGCAACAACAGTAGGTTACGGCTATTGCCCCATAATTAAAACGTGTTGGAAATTGCCACCTGGTTCTTACAATGGTTAGTTAATTAACCTTCATCAGTTCTTGGATTTTTTAAAATATTAACCTGGAAAGTCCTGAAAAAGTCCTGGAATTTTAATTGTGCATTAGTGTACGCACCCTGACTTTTAACTACCTTCCCACGTTTTAGTATCAGGACACCATATTTTTTTATCCCTAACTCCCCTGCACTGTACTAATAAGAAAGTCAATTTGATCTTCTGTTTTTGCTTAGAGTTTCACATCGTCCATGAACAATAAATTAATGATTCAATCTTGTAACTTTATCAGCAATTTCATAACTGAATATTGTTTCTCTCAAGATAAAAGTCATTGGGATAAGGCACAACATAAACAACAAAGGTAACAAACTATCTCCCTGGACGATTCCTCTCTTGGTTTTGACATCACCTAGTGAGACACCTGAAAATGTTCTAATTTCCATATCGTATGCTTTCCGATAGTCTATCCAACCCATAGAAAGGTTAGCCTGTCTTTTCTTACAATCACGCAACACTGCCTTATCTATTAAGAGCTGGACTTTTGTGCCTCTGGTATTTCTCTTGCACCCTTTCTGTTCTTCTGGTAAAACTTTTCCTTTTCTAGAAAATCATACAATTGATCCGATATAATACTGGTTTCCACATTAGTCTCAAACAAGAAATTGGTGGGTAACTATCCACTGCATTACCCTTAGTTTTATCTTTTTGGCAGAGAACTGTCCTACCGTAGGTAAGCCAGTCTGGGAAATTTAAATTTCCAACCAACATTTCATTGAATTGACTTTATTTACGCGATAAACTGTTTTTCTCAATTTCTTGTATACAACCTTTTTGAACACAATAACATTACTATTTTCATTGGAATTATAAAATTCTCTAGTTTTATTAACAATCTCTGTTTCTTCATCAGTAGCTTCATTCAAATTAATGGTTAATTTAGCCCTTGTTTCAGGTTCCTCAGAAGGGTCTTGAGTTATTTAATTCCTGAGCCACTTCTACTTCGTCATCTAAATCCTCGCCACTAGTTCTTCGGGGAGCACATGCATTCCTTTTGATAATTTCTAATTTCATATCTGTTAACATACATTTTTGCCCTGGCTTGATCACATACTATTTGCTCTGTAACCTGAAAAGGTTCACGTCCATGCCACTCCCTATGCATTCTTTGTCTATAGCCCTTAAAAGGTACTCCATTTTGGTCAATTGGATTTGATCAATAATAGCGGTCCATTACAACAATATTTACTTCCTTTGTCCATTATTATTATTAATAATAATAATAATATTATTATTATTATTATTATTATTATTATTATTATTAACTTGCTTTAATCCAATTGACAGCTATTGTATTTAGTAATAAAGGCTATTGTTCTTTGCTGTTCGCGTCGTTGTTGCCGTCCTCGCATCTTAAATTCCCTTTTTTACAAACTGCGCCAGCCATTCTGCCCCCTGTGAAAAGATCCTTAATGTTAGAATTTGACATGACTCCTAAACTTTTGAAAATGTGTTTCAATTGACTGTCCGTCTCTTTGAATTTTTAAGAGAACAAAAAACATTCATACGTGTATCTTTATCTTAAGATGTTAGATAGATGGGTTAGATACCTAGGGAGAGGCCAGCAGTGGCCATAGCTTTGAAATAATGAAAAAGGTACACAATATGCTCTTAGAGTCAGTGAGGCTATGTCTATCAGATGGTCCAAATTGGTCCTTAACTAAGAAGTCATAAACTTAAACTTGAAACTAAATGCATATAACTTAGATTTTGTATAATAAGATTAATACTCTCATTGTTTTCTACACACCATAAATATATTGTTAAGTCAATTTATTACAACACTGATGATGAGTTGCCTCTCAAAACATGTTTGTTTATGATTTAAAGAAAAATGAACGAGATGTTCGAAATGAAGAGAATTATACACATAATAAAGATTATCTTAATACAGTTTATCTTTCATAATTATTAGCCACACGAGCAATAAATCGCTTACAAACCTTGAGCTGATATGTGTCGATTTTAATATCTGACACTAATGGGTTTTTTTTCGGGTACTCCAGTTTTCCTCCTTCAGCAAATTTGACTTTCATGCCAAGATATTAACCGTCATGGAATTTGGAGATTTGACTGATTAATCATTGTTTGAGAAAGTACTTTAGCCGATGACCAGTATTTTTGCAGTTTTATAGGAACCCAATGCTTCCTTCAGTTTTAATTTTGCAATCATAATCTTGCGGAGGAGGAAAAAATTTCGATTTTGTGGTTGATCCAAATCGACTCCATCTTGCATTTCTCTGAGAAGGTCTGAGTTCCATTCTTGCGGATGTGAAAAAAATCTCGATTTTTGGTTGATCCAAATCGACGCCATCTTAAATTTCTCCGAGAGGGTCTGGGTATGGTTCGTTTCGGCCAGTGTAACAGGTAAAGCTTCCCATAAAATTCAAGGTTTGAACCAGCTTTGTGGTGGTTTAAATTAAGGTTAAAAACTTACCATCCTTTCCAACCTTTAAACTAACGAACGCACTTCACTAATCTATGATTACTGCTAGTTTAAGAATATAAACTGTCCCAAACACACTCTCAGTTTGAAAGTTTTGTTAATTTGCTTAGTGTTTCCCTCTTGCTATTTTTCTAGACTGGTTCCATGTTTACTTTGAGTCCAAAGCCTTTGTCAATCGAAAGAAAACTGTTACCTGGTGATAACAGTCATGAGTTTGGAGTGTACGATGTTAGACATATGGGTAAGTCGATTGGACAGCATACACTGGATGTTTCTCATGCAGCATAACATTTGTGAGAGACGCACAAAATCTCTTCTTCTCAACCACAAGGTTTCCAGTTTTAACTCTGCTCTGCTGTGATTTGAATGTTTTTGTGACCTTCGTTTTTGTCTGATCGAACTCTGTTTTCGATCTTTCCAAGTTAGTCCCGGCTAAACTTTAGAATTCCTTGACACTGTCTTTAATGACATGTTGATTTATTCTGCGCATTCGTCGTTCTTTAGAAACAAATGCGCAGAATTATACTAAGGACAGTGTCAGGGTATTCTAAAGTTGCTCCTAAGTCCCATTGTTTGTTTTGGATTAGAATTCCGTCTAGGAGTAGTCAAAGATTCTCATCCCCATATCCCTTTCAGTCCCAGTTGAATTATTAAGTTCTCCCAAATTGAGCCTATACTTTTCATTGTACAAGTTTGAGAGAATTTTTTTTAATCTTCAGTAGTTTGCTTTGTTTGATCAATTCTAATTTTCTCATTACCAAATGTCTTATGTTGTATTAATTTTTGTAAGGAGAAGTTGAGTGCTGATAACTGATTGGGAGTGAAAGGTTTAATACGACAAAAACTATCCCTGGGATCCCAAGCTCGTAAAGGATTCAAACAATCATACATTTAAAATATTGAAAACCAGGAAAAGTATCATGCCACTTTTCTTTTTTAGTCCTTCGTAGTTAACGTATAGAAAACTAAAACTTCGCAATATTTTTTTGTTCATTGTTTCTGTTTGTTGAAGCTTACAGTGATTCTTATCTAAGTAATTGAAACAGGAAACATTGCTTGTGGCATTTTTTGAATGGTATTTTTGATGTTGGCTAATATCATTTAGTATTTGTTAATGCGTTTTACGCTCGAACCAGCATACCAAACTTGCCCTCTTTTTTTCCTGGACAAAATTATGCAGCATTGTCTTTTATAACTAAAGTAATTTTCCTATCCTTATCCAAACTCTTTATTTGTCTCAAATTCTATTGATTCTTTACTATTCAGATGCCATATATCATCTTGTACCTTATAACCTTCTTTCTTCAAATGCAGTCTTGATAAATAATAACATGATGCTCACTATTCCTGTAAAACTCCTGAAATTTTGAAATTTTCTTCCAGGACCTTGGAAAACAGATAATGTCCCTAAACTACTGGAATTTAGTAATTTTCTTCCAGAACCCTGAAAATACAAACACTTTCCCTGTACTCCTGCAAAACTTAGCTGAATTTTTTTTCATCAGTTTTATAAACAAGCCAAAACCTGCAGAAGCATCCTAATCATGATTGCACTTTTGTATTTTTTTTGCGTCCTGGAAAAAATTAGTTATCTACCTTGGATAATTCCTGGAAAAATCCCTTTAATTTGTTACCCACAATCAGTGATCACCGTGTAATATGAACATGTGTTGTCTAAAAGTTCTAAATGTTGCGATACAAATTTTATTTCAGTTGGATGAATGAGTGCATGTTTTAGACTTGAGTAAAAACACTATGACGTAAATGAACTTAATAAAAGTGTTTGGAAAATCGAACCAGTGCTGTAGTGTTTTAAAGCGTTTTTTGTTATTGGTTAAAAACACGAGCTTTGCCATGGTGTGCATTACTCTTGGATTTTCTTTAAAATTCCTGGGTTAACATAGTTTCCCTAAACTGTTGGAATAACATCTAGTTTCCCTAAACTCCGGGAAAACTCCTGGAATAAAATAACAAACTATATGCGATGGGTGATTCCATTAAATAAACGTTTGACAGAAATAAGATAACTACTCTTACTGTTCCAAAAGTAACTAAGCCCAAATAAATCGACTCAGATCTTCGTCCTATATCGCTAACCCCAGTCCTGAGCAAAGTACTTGAGAGCATTGTTTCATCTTGGCTGCTCAAGATCATCACTCCTTATATCGACAGCCTTCAGTTTGGGAACACAAAAAACTGCTCCACCACTCTTGCATTAATCCACCTGATCCATAACTGGCTAA
>JAOTRI020099778.1:0-14328 GCA_028564885.2 Zoanthus sanctaehelenae
GTAAAGCGCCTTTGAGCATATCCATATGGAAAGGGCGCTATATAAATCCTAAGTTATTATTATTATTATTATTATTACATGTCTTCTATATCGGTTATCCGTTTTGTAGCACTTTGTCTCCATGGCAATTAAATCAATTGGCAGTGAGAAATAGTTTTGGTCCGTTGATCTCCATTTGTTCTCTTTTGTGTTAATATGGCTGCTATGCTAACAAATTGCTTCTCTCTCTATCCGATTTTATATTAGGGAAATCCACATAGTGGAGGGTATGACGTTGCATGGCAGCAATATCTTGACAAAATTAATAGAGTTTAAAGTTTTTGAATAGATGGAAAGGAAGATACCAAACAAGTATTAGTAAAATTATTGTCATCAACTTGCTTTAATAATTGCTTAACGACCCTAGGTTCCCACTCCTTGGTTTGGACATGAAACAATATGTTGCATCATTGATCTCTATCCTCTGCCATAACTTCGTCGAACTTATTGTTTGGTGAATCTAGCTTGACAGTTTTTGTCAACTTTCTGATCTACTTGTCGTGTTGACTGTGTCCTAGCTTGGAGCATTGGGAAAGATATAAAGTACAGTCAAACCTCAATTAACCGGACCTCGGTTATCCAGATTTCTCGATTATCCGGACTAGCTTTTCTGGTCCCATTTGTTCATGAATGTTAATTAGTCACATTCATTATCTGTAAAATAGCTATCTTACCTCGAACTTAGTTATAAAATTACAGTCAGAACGGAATTCCTTTTGCATCAAAAGACAATTTAGAGCAAGTTTATTGCTCGGGTGATTTTAAACGCACCTAACATGCACCGTAACTAGTGCAGTGCGTTTCACTGAGCGTTCATTGGCCCAGAGTTCTTTTGTTGCTATTTCAAAATTCACGCTCTGCTTGTGTTGATTTATATTGATATTTTCAATCCGGACTACTCCTCGAGAGTGTGAATAATCGAGGTTAATCTGTACTGTACATATGTTGTGAAATTATTGCTTGTTTGATCTTCATTTAAAGATGATTGGTTAAACTCAAATCAAGAGCCTCTTCTTTACCATATTGTTTGTTTACTATTTGAAATTGTATGATTGTTATGATTTTAATATTTTGCCTGCAAAAAATGTTTTAGATAATGTGTATTGTTTGTTTCTAAAAATTAGTTAATACGTTCACCACCAAATACACGCAATTGAACCCTTAAAAACTATGAATTTCCTTCAATGTCCATTATTGCTAACTTAACAAAAAAAATCAATTTTTTAATTTATGTTCTTTAACTTTGTTTTAGTTCTATGCATTTGTTGAAGAAAGACAAAAGGTGCATTGTCTGAACACTCTTTTTGCAAAGGTCAGTATCAGTACGAGTGATGTTTTTGTCATGATAATTTTTATGTGAGTTCGATAAAAACTTTCTGATCTCGTTCAATCCTATAGTTTTTCGAGTCAAAATGTTCTTTAAAATTTTGATCGATCTTAAATGATTTATACCATTCGGTGTAAATCCTATATTGCTACCATGATTACATATCCTTGAATGGCCTGGTGCCTAGTTATCTTCAAACTAAATTTGTAAACTTTAGTAGCAGTTATTCTTTGAGGGATTCTGTTAATAAACTTACTATTCTTTCCCCCCACACAAACTACATGAAAAATAGTTTTCAGTACAGTAGGGCTGTCCTCGGAAATAGTTTACTATTAACACTTCGGCAAGCACAATCTCTAAGCTCTTTTAAATCAGGTTGGAGAGAGTTCTTTATTTAAATTGAATAAAAACAGGGCATTCGTGGAAATCAGGCATTTTTCTATAATTGTTTTTTTTTACATGAATGTTATATCTTTCTCTAAGTAATTTAGCAGTATTATATTATACAATTTTGTTTCTTGTACGAAATTCCTTTTTTAAGTCCTGATGTTTTAACCGTGTTAAAATAAAGTTAGGAATAAAGGATAGGATTCTAGAGAAAATTTCATCATTTGTATACTTAGGAAGCACAGTTATTTTTAATGGAGAAACTGACAAAGACATTAAAGTCAGAACCAACAAAGCAAGAGTGGCTTTTAACTTGCTGAAGAAAATATGGAATTCGCGTGTCATCTCCTGCAGAACAAAGCTTAGAATCTTCAATTTAAATGTTAAAAGCGTCCTGTTGTATGGTTCAGATACATGGAGAAACACAAAGCCATCTAACAAAAAGTTGCAATCATTTGTCAACAAAAAATGTTTGAGAAGATTTTTGAAGATATCGTGGACGGATGGAATAGCAGATGAAGATCTTTCGAAGCAAGAAAGTCAGGAAGCCATTAAATATAAATAAGGTGTCGCAAATGGAGATGGATTGCTCACACTTTAACAGGGCTCACACTGTCATGAAAAGTCATGAAATTTGGGAAAAATGGCAAAGGTTATGGAAAAGTCATGAAATTTTATTTTTTTCTTGAGCTATGGCTTTTGGTAAATAAAATATTAATGTAATTGAATGCAGTTGTGCTGAGATGAAATGATCAAATTGCATTACATTAACATTTTTAGTGTTTTGCTTTAAATTCAAGAATGTTACACTGTCTTTCAGTATCCTGAAGATGTAATTGGCATCTAAAGATGAATTAAAGTGTGATGAGCCCGTTTTTTTGGAGTGGGTTCGTTTGTTTCTTGATTTTTCCGAGTCATGGAAAATGGCATTTGGTCATAAAAAAATCATGGAAAAGTCATTGAATTTTACTTCTCATTCTCAGTGTGAACCCTGTTTAACCCTTTGAATCCAAGTTCAATTATTAAGTTCTCCCAACATAAGCTCATACTTTTCATTGAACAAGTTTGAGAGAATTTCACTTTTAATCATCTGTACGGTTATTAACCCTTTCAGTCCCAGTTGAATTATCAAGTTCTCCCAACTTGAGCCTATACTTTTCATTGAACCAGTTTGAGAGAATTTTATTTTTAATCTTCAGTAGTTTTGTTTGATCGATTTTCATTTTCTCATTACCAAATGTCTTATTTTGTATCTGTTATGTAAGGAAAAGTTGAGTGTTAAGTGATTGGGAGTAAAAGGGTTAAGGAAACATCTAGACAGTGTTACAAGGCTAGCTCTAAAATGGAATCCCCAAGGTAAGCGAAAAAAAGGACGCCCCAGTAACACCTGGAGGCATGATGTTGAAGCAGAGATGAAGTGCTGGGGCCACTAGTGGAGCACTCCAGGGAAACTAGCACATGACAGGATGAGATGGAGGAAGGAAATCGTTAATGGCCTATGCTTTAGGAGGAGCTAGGGGCCTATATACCTAACTAAAATAAAGTTACAAGTTTTTACCAGTTTTAGGCTTAAAGCTTTGTTGTCAGTTTCTCTGCGATCAGCCAATTGGTTAAAGGTTATTGAAGACATAATATGGAACACAGCAAAAAAACTCATTGCTCTGCGAATCTAACAATGCTAAATCAAATCAAACTCTCCACAATTTTGAAGTTGAACAAATTTAATGTTCTTACATATTCCGGGATTGCTACTAGTTATCTTGTTATTTAATAGTTGCAGTTCATTTCAATTCAATTTCATTAAACTTGCTTTAATAAAGTGATTACTGTAATGTTAGATGAAATTAGATTGATTGAGTAGATAACACAACGCTGTGTTTTATTCGCCGCCTTGAACACATGCTTTTACATCTTACGTCTTGTTGAGGCACCACATTGTGCCCACTGATAGGCTTACATTACAAATACTTGTCCAATTGTCTAGTGAAAGAAAAAATTAATTAATTCTATTATTCCTTTCCTACTACCTAAAGCAGCAATGGCAGTGCGATTTATTCACCTGTGATTTCAGTACTTTTCTAATAATATTGTGCCCTTTTTTATTTACAGTTGCAAATTAACCAATCCATAATCTTCTGCAATTCAGTACAAAGAGTTGAACTATTGGCTAAGAAAATCACTGATGTAGGATACTCTTGCTACTACATACATGCTCGCATGAGCCAACCGCACCGTAACCGGGTGTTTCATGACTTCAGGAATGGCGCTTGCCGCAACCTTGTATGTTCAGGTGAGTGTGATCAAAAAGGTTTTCTACTCTTAGTATTTGTGTGAAGGTAAAGGAAACCTCAACAAATCACTCTGAAGTTAAGATAATTGTTGAGAATAGGCCTTACTCATATTCCCGGACGGCCTTGGGCGAGTGCATGATGTCGAGGCTCATGCGGGGGAATATGTAATTCCAATATGGCTTCCAAAGGAGGGCCAGAGAACGAAGTTCAAAAATGGAAACTTTACAGAGCCGTGGAATAACCGTAAATAGGATTTCAACACAGGAGCTTTCCATTTTTGATCTTTGTTCTCTGCCCTTCCTATGGAAGCCATATTGGAATTACTATTCCCCCGCATGAGCCTCCATATCGTGCACTTGCCCAAGGCCGTCCGGGAATACGATCAAGGCCTATTGTCTCTACTTTTGAAGTTTAAGGAAACAGTTCAGGTTTGTTTACAGTTTTCTATAGTTAATATCTTCTTTTTTTGTATTTCAGATCTATTCACTCGTGGTATTGATATACAATCCGTCAATGTTGTCATTAACTTTGATTTTCCAAAGAATTCAGAAACATACTTGCATCGCATTGGTCGATCTGGCCGTTTTGGCCATCTTGGTCTTGCAATAAACTTGGTTACTTTTGAAGATCGCTTCAACTTGTATCAAATTGAGCAGGAACTTGGAACTGAAATTAAAGCAATTCCACAATCAATTGACAAGAGACTCTACGTGGCAGAGTGTCAACAAGAGAATGATGATGAGTAAGACAAGCTCAGGCATCTGGGGCACAGTAGATCTAAGGTAGTTTCATTTTTCGATTTTCTGACTCTATGGCTTTAAAGTGGAACAGGAAACAGCAGGTAGTTGATTAGAAAAGATCTTCATATTGATACTTGTTACAGCAACATGGCAGATAAACTGTTTTATCAGTTTTAGGAAGTATTTTTACCATTCTTCATAATGAGTTACAGTATCTCTTCTTTTTTGAGCCGGTATGTGAAGATAATAAAACTATTCATGTACTTCTTGTTCTGGTATTTTCGCCAGGCACTTAGAATAGTTAGCTCTAGAAACATTACTTGTTATTGTGAGAATCTGGATCCCTTTTTTAGAGAATCTGCATCCCAAGTTTGTCTTGAAGGGAAGCTGAACCGTAAAATTATTTTTTGATAAGTTCAACTAAATCTGTTTGGCATTTCAGAAATATGGCAATCCGAGTCCTTAGAAATAGATAATACAGTGCAATAATTCTTGAGTAAGCGAGACACCATTCTTGCGCCTTTAATCTAGTAAGGTTGTTAATACTGACACCGCAACATCAAAACACTGCTTTCCTTTCATTTTGACGAATTTTGAGCCTTTTGTTACGGTGAGTTTTAAACAGATCGAGTTTTAGAAAATCAGTTTAATGTTTTTACTTCTCTAAAACTTCAAGCAAAGCGTGAACTTTAGATTTGACCTTGTGATGTCAGAGGCAAATGTTTCTAGCCTACATTAAAAGTAAAATATGGCGGCCTACTGAGGAGGTTTTATTAGACGATTTTCAAAATGTAGATTAGCAGATGGTTCATGCCAGCGTATCAAGAGATAAATTTGGGGTCTGCTTCCCTTTTTGAAACTCTTAAAGAGAAATTATTTCACGCCAAGTTTGGGTGCAAGCTAAGATATGATATATAGTCAGAAACTTAGTTAACTGTGCTACTGAGATGATTCTGTTGATGCTATGTATAGATCACAGAAATTGTATATAGTTATACATAGTAGCGTTGCCAAATGCTCTTTGTTCCCCTGATATTCAGGGTTTATATGTTGTGTTGGACTGTGTGGGTCGTAAAAGTAGTTCAGTGTGTAAGGTAATGGGGTTATTAAACGAACACGTGTGCTTTGGTGCCTAAAAGGTTTTCTCTATCAATTTTAAATTTTCTGTTAGTTTAATACATGGTGCTCACTTCTGGAATTCCTAGAAAATTTCTGGAATTTTGAAATTTTCTCCCAGAGGCGCTGTAAAACGCCTTGAATTTTGTGTAACAATATTGAACAGTGTCGTAAAACAAGCCAAAACCTGTAGAAACTGCTGTTTTTTTTATGTTGACTCAATTTCATGTTATTTTTGGGAGATTTTTCTCACATTTTACTTAGCTTGAAAGCGTAAGAACGGCACAGTTGCTTCTATATTTTAGAGAAGTCCTGCAAAACGCCTGGGATATTTTTTATCGATCAGTGAGTACCATGTTTATAGTTTGCTTTACATCTTCATCAAAGCACACTAGTTCATGTGTTTTTAGTTTGTTAAGTTTGGTGTTCTTACCGAGTATTCGGTCTGTTACAAACCAATTACTCCTTCCGTGGCACTGAATTTTAGTGAACCATGTAAATAAATTGTGACATAGAGATGATTCGTAATTATGCTAAGTTCTAAGCTAAATTTCCACTTTCGTTTGTGAACTGGCAGTTTAACTATGTGGCATGGAAAAGACACGATTGATTGGCACATTTATGCAACTTATAACTGATTGAGCTATTGCTACAGTTGATATTTGGGGATATACAAGTCAGTTTTTTACTTTGAATTTTGTTAAGAATTGACTATTGTAAATTTGAATGTCAGGTAAATGTTTGCAGATATGTGGAGCTCAAGTTGGATTTGGATCAAATTTTTCGTTTCTAGTTTCTGAAATTGAAAGAGAGTGGTTGAGTTTGAGTAACAAAACCGACAGTTCAGTTTTGATCAGATCGGCATGATTTTAGACATCGGGAGCTCATGATCGTTAGCATTATTTAGAGAGAGGGAAAAAAACAAATTGCCATCATTTTTGCAAATATGGTTCTTCAGACCATGTGGGAATGTCGGAACTTCCACTTCTGCATAATTAAGATTATTTATTTGTAGTGAAATGTACATAATGTAAATAGATAGAATTATAAGTTGAACAAAGTTTATTTTCAATTCAAAAGTAAGAAAGTTTCACTTCAATTGAACTTTGCCAAACATGTTCATTTGAAAACTTGAGTTTGGACGAAAAAACCATTTAAAGTAAATGTCACGGCAAATATAATTACGAGATTTTGTCGTGTTAAAAGTTCTCATTGGGCTCAACTAGTTCAAGCTTAGTGTTATTGACAGAGCCAAAAATGAAACCCGAAGTTTTGGGGTTTTTCACTAGTTTGTTGTATTTTGAACTGTATTTAGGGTAGATTTGAGCTTTTTATAGGCATTCTTCCTGTTACATCAGCTGGTCATCTTTCAAGGTGCAACTTCTTAACAGTGACCAGGTAACCATTTTGTTTAAAACGTGCATTATCATGGCGAAAACAATTCCATATGTTCAAAGTATATTATTTTTCAGCTCATTAATTATTATAGAAATAAAAATATTTTGATGTGAGGTAAATACAAAGAATAGACCAATTCCCCGACCCCACTTAATAAGAATATTTTTAGATTAATATTGTATACTGTAGTTACATTCAAAACTATCAAACCGTTAGCTTTTATCCGTCGACTCCACTAAAAAGACACATTTGAAATGTGATTCCAGTTGCTTAGTTACACTTTTAAAATACGGTTCTCCCTAACAACGTGGTGGGGAAGAGGTACAAAATATGTCCCCCCTGTATTCCGTTAAGGCAATTATTAATTGATTTAAATACTAATTTATGGAGTTACTTTGATGTCTTCTTACAAGAAGTTAAAACCTAAATGGAGCCTATTTAGAAGACTAGTTTTGTGAGACAAGATTATTACGCTAACACGATATGTTAGCTCACGGTAGCAATTTTATGGATTGATAAGCAAAGGGGAGGTCTATTAAGATAGGCGAATATCTTTTGTTTAGATAGGAAGTATATTGCACATACATTGTACTGAATATTGCAAAGAAAACTATTGTTGCCAGATATCAAACCAGTGAGAGTGGTAGTAGACATTAATTTTTACACCAATATGCTATTACAATCTTAACATCTGGGTTGATAAATGTATCTGTGCAATTTTGTTATCGGTTTATCTCTGTTGATTACTTCACTTCGTGGTGTTTCACAGTTATACATTTCAGTACAATGACAAACATACAAAGATCATTCTTGTACCTTTTTGTTATTTGGCAACTTTTTTTTCATCAAAAAGAACTCCATCGTCAATTTTCTTTTTGAGCTTTGATGTTGCCGTGATGTTTAAAAAAACAAAGAAATAACAGTTATTTTTGTAAGAAAACTCATCTAGCAGAAAATAAGATTTTGCTTGCAATCAAACGTTGAAGTTTCAGTGTCCCATCTTTATATATTTTAAAAGTGTGCTTTCATTTTTCATTTCTTGGTCATGCACAACAATGTGAAGTGAAACTCGTTTTGTGGTTGATTGTTGTCTTCTGGTTGTGGAGGCCGAATTAAAAAATTATTCGTGCGCACTAGGACGGAATATCTGAAACTTCGACTGGAGCTAAAACTGGGGAAAGGATTTTTTTTTCTCTTATATTAAGCATACTTCTTTTCAGAAAGTAAGCCTAGCAAGAAAGTTGTTGTTTTTAGTTTCAAAAAATAGGTGTTAAAATTTACGTTGTTAATAGGCTTGACGATGGTATGTTTTAAAAGCGTTCCTTTACTAACACTGTCTTTCCCCAGTTTTATTTTTTTTTAATAAATGCAAGGAACCACTTAATGTTAATTTTCTTCCCATATTTCCAACAAGATTTCTCAGAAAGCAGGTTTCTGGGAAAACTATTGGAAGAAAATGTTCTGTGTGATTTGGCAACTCGAACTTCAATATTTCCTATTATTTAGTTTAAATCTGTCCTGGAAAACTTTGCAGTCGTTTTTGTTTGAGTTGCCAATATCACCAAGGCTTTCAGAAGTGTTATAAAATATATTTTATCGGCACCTCTGAATAATAAACAAAACACAAATTGTGTTTGGTCATTGCGGCGTTTGTGGCCGATTTAGAACAGAAAGAAAGCCTTCCTAATGCCAGTTAGTGATGTTGGATTAGTCGGGGGGTGCAACTAACTGGCTGGTTAGGGGAGTTAGGGTTAAGTTGTATTATTATTATTGTTTAAATTTCTAATTTCTTTTTTGGCATCGGTACTATTCAGACAGTAATTTTGTTTTTTAGTTATAAAGAAACCTGTTTCAGATAACACCTTCTCTAAGATGCCATATACTGCTTAATTTTGTTGTCAATGTTTTGTTTAAAAGCCATTTGAGAGGTTAGTGCTTAAAAGTTAAAGTTTAGCGAGATGCAAAAGTTAGCTAGATATCTCCCTTGCAAAACTAATTAGAGCAACTTTGAAAGAAATGTTTGTAATGTGACATCTTATGAATTTTTGCACTTACCTCTTCAGCTTTTCATTGTGTAATGCGTGGTTATTTTTCCACTTTAACAACTAAGGGCAAATGTGAATTGTACAGTATTGTTTGATTATGAAGGGGGGTAAAATGTCTTTTTCGTTACTATTCTAATTCAGTGCTTGTCTTTAATTAATAACAATTCTCGTCAATCTTGTGTGGTAGTTGCTTTTGTTTTAGCATGTAACTGGTAATAATAAGGTAGCGCAGAGCTCTATACTAAAAATAAGTATTTTACCTCCATGTGACTCGACCAGAAACTTGTTTGACAAAAAAATTATAAAAAGACTAGCGATTTTAGATTTATAAGGAGCGAATTTAATGCTAAATTTTAGGTAATATGGTCGGTTGAAAAAATTGCGTTAGCCAAAATTTGATTTGATTCAGCAGGTTTGTTTCCCCGATTTATGACGTAATATCTGCGCTGCCATTTGTAACATTGAGTAATTCTTGCTATTATGTGACACTGTACTCTAGAGTTGGGATGACAATTTCGAGGCATAGGTACTTTATTCATTTCATAGAAACATTTTCTTTAGTAAAATTTTTCAATTATAGAAGTTTGTCATTCGAAAATTAAATTTGTATGTCTCGTTTTTATTCATTTACTCTGTTCTTGACTAAACATTTCTCTAGTCTTTATGTTTTGGATTCAAGAAATTTTAGAAATTTAGTTTCCATTTTCAGACGGCATGTTTTACATCAAAACTTATAGAATACCATTTTTTCTTTGTAATGTTTTTGAATTACTAAAAATTGTGCTTCATTTGTGTTTTAATGTAATAAATTTTTGTGATGTGAAAATGTCTTCACGCTGTCTTCAGTTAACTTCAGTTGTTAGTTTATTTTATTGCAAGACCTCTTTTCCATGAAAAAAAGTACCGAAGGTAAAAGAAAACATTCACAGCTTTGAATTTGTGGCTGGCTATGTTTTGTTTCACCGTTGAAGATACTTCTTGTCCACTGAGAGTCGGTAAATTAGACTTGACCTATCATGAGAACGTTTTGTTTTTAAAGTCGTTTGAGACTAGATTACCTGCCCTACGTCGTGGCTCAGGTGTCGGGCCTTTGCTTTAAATCGTGCTATGGGAACCTTAATCCAATACCCCCATCAGTCACTAACAGCTACTCTTCCTGAAGTTTGCCAGTTAAAGGCTCTCGCTTTCGAAGTGAGCCAAAATTTTGACATACTTTTTGAACGTCGGCAATGATGCATGGCCAAGACTGCATAAAATGAATAAGCAGTTTATTCAAATCAGCCGAGCAACTTACAATCCGAAACTGGTCTAACAAACATGCATAATAAGATATTTCTTTTTTAAACTGAAGTTGTCTGAAGAATAGCTTGAAACTTAGTATAAAAAATCTAAAGTGTTTTATCTCCTGGCAAGTTACGTTTATCATTGTAAAGATAATGTTTGTTTGAGAGTAGGAAATAAAAATATCGTCAGCGAGTTAACAAATAGTTCACCGCGTTGTGTCATTCGTATCCGAACGAGATACTCGAACAATAGACCATTTTACAGTTCCTGAAAGGTAGCCAAGCTTGTACATGAAACTAAGGCTTAGGGTGACCTGACACAGGTAGAAAAGTGGAAATAATTATCATAAGAAAGAATTTCCACTTCTCCAACTGTGTCAGGTCACCTTAAGCCTTAGTTTTATGTAGAAGCTTGGTTACCTTTCAGGAGCTGTAAAATAGTCTTAAACCTCTAGGACGAATGGAATACGAGTTATTAGCTTTTCAAACGTATAGCACATGTTGCCTAAAGGTCAAATTGTTTTAGTATATACCTACTAACTGGTCAAAAAGGATGTAGAAATTAAATTATCGATGAAATCCTTTGGTGTTTTAGGAAAACAGGGCTAATTACTATTTTGATCCGCCATCTTTTTTGTCCTGATATGCTATCACCAAAAGGCCTCGTGTAGAGCATCCAGCCAAAATGCTAGATGCAAGTTATGGACGTTAGTAGGTTTATGCTAATAGGAAATATTTTTGATAAGAACTCTGTCAAGATGTTGTTTGGGGACTCGAGCTGTTCAAAAGTCGATTAGTACAAGATTAATGCTACTTTCAAAGATTTTCTTGTCTGTAAGTAGACCAATTAGTTCAATTGTGAGTTTAGAACAATAAAAAAAGACAAAAATGTTCCTACTGAATAACCAGAGACTATGTTTTGTCTATACTGTAACATTGTAACATACAGTAACATAGTCTTAAAACTTGTTGAGGGCCGATCAAACAGACGAAGTGATTTTTAAAATGGTTGTAGTGAAGTTCGTGTAAGATCAGACGTTGTTTTTTGAAAAAAGAAATTTCTAACTTTTTTTTCGGTTTTTTCTAGTTAAGTGCCCAATAATTATCAAAGGTTTAATTCTAGGACAAGTGCTAATCGACTTTTGAACAACTGTGTTCTGTCTTTTAGGCAGTTGGTAAATTTTTCTTCATTGTAATATACAAAGTTTGTGGTATAGAGATCAAGCTAGCTCACTGAGTAGTTGCTTGACTGGTGAAGTCACCTTGTGTGCAAATACTGAATAACATTGAGGTAAACTCGCTATCGACATCAGCACTAGTTGTGCCTTCCATGTAATAGAGTTGTTTAAATGAAGAAATCTGTGCTCTCAGAAACTCATCATTATTATTGAGCTTATCATAGTTGTTGAGTCTAGCAAATTTGATGACACAATAAAGGTGAAAATCTCGTGAAATTGTTTGTTTTTGTTTGTGTTACTTGCGCAGTGCTAACATTAATTCATGAATTCAACCTTGTACGCGACATGCACAATTATTGCGTTCGACGTTAGGAGAACGCAATCATAATCTTGCGCAGGCGAAAAAAATCTCGATTTTGTGGTTGATCCAAATCGACGCCATCTTGGATTTCTCCGAGGGGGTTTGGGTGTGGGTCGTTTCAGCCAATACGGCATGTAAGCTTCCCATGAAATTACACAACTTCTTGTTTGTGTTAACTGTTGTTACACAGGACTAAGTTCAATCCCTCTACCACAGTGCTAGACATATCGCCATCCTATCCAATCTTTAAACTATCGAACGCACTTCACTAATCTATTATTACTGCTAGTTTAATTTTACTTCTTTTTGTTAATTTTTTTTATTTTTGAGTTACTTTACTATCTGTATACGTATTACTTTTTTACTTCTGGTTAAACTAGTTGGTAAGGTCCCAGTCTATCCTGCGAGAGGCTCGGGTTCAGTCCCTGCCGGCCGGACACTCAGGGTCTTAAAATATTTGAGGAGAGGAGAAAGTGTTGCCTTTGCTCTATCATCTGCAAACGGTTAGACTTTCGCGTCTCCTCGGATAAGGACGTTAAAAAATAGTTCCAGTCTCTCTATACTCTGTCGAGGAACTTAAAAGAACGCACACATTTCAGTGCCGGTGTTCTGGTCCGTCTTCATCTCTAGTTCTGAGGGTATTTATGGTTACTAATATATGTGAGCCGCTCCTGCTGACTATCTATTGAAAACTGTATTTATTTGCGATGCGCATTTGATCATATCCTTATATATATATAAAAACTGCGCAATATCAATACTAAATATTACTAATTATTATCCAACTGCACAAATAACCGTACAAAAAAATTTAAGAGAGGGTCTGGCGCGAGTACGAATATCCAGCCGTATTGTACATTTTGAGCGATATTCGTACTCCACAAAACTTGTTTTGCCGCGCGCGTAGCAGTATTTAGTTTTTTATTCACGAATAAAAGATTAGACAATAAATCGCTTATTAGACAGTTTAGTATGTAGAATTGCTAATATTTTTACTCGTCCTGTGTATTTTGACTCGCCCTTCGGGCTTGTCAATATACTACAAGACTCGTAAAAATATCCAGCCATGCTACATATTAAACTGTCTAATAAGATATATATATATATCATTATAATTATCATCATCATCATTATTATTATTATTATTAGTTTGGATATTTATATTATATGTTTGAACTTGAGAATCAAAGGCTATGAAACCTAAACAAAAATTAAGTTATAAATATGTAAATTATACACCGTATAAAAAAAAGAAAAAACTTACTGACGTTTCGGACTTTAGTTGTTCGTCATAGTTTTATCTACATGCACTTAATGGAATTTCAAATGTTGTTATACTTAATTTAACTAATTCTGTTAGCCAAACTTTATAACAAGAGTATGTTCATTAGTCCAGTCATAACTGAAGATGGTCAGAAAATGATCAAAACAAGTTTTCTTTCAAAAATATTGTCCTTTTTCTAAAATAACTAGACCTCTCGGCCTCATGGACTACGAGTAGACTAGGTTGGTTGACTATTAGTCCAATCGTCCACGAGGTCTAATTGTTAAATACAACAAAAACTACATCTTAAAATATCGTCACGACCATCCTTGCATTGCCCATAGACACACGTTCATAACAGAATGACTAACAACAACGAAGAAGTGAAACGACAAAAACGTGTTTAGATCGTGGAAGAAATACGAAAGGAGATACAATCGTGGAGAACTATCGGGATAGTTGGGTAATCGGCTGTCAGGCGTAAACAATAAAAAATTTGTAATCGATTTCCGATCGTCTCGAGTTCGGCAGGCGCTTTCACGCATTCGTTAAATGGTCGTTAAGAATGAAAGAAGTTCAATATTTAAGGTAATAATTTGGTGTTTGGTATATGACTTCGGGAAACACGCATATATTAAGTATATCAATCAATGAATAACAATCAAGATACAACAGCTCCCTGACACAGTATCTTACTTGCTCCACGAGCTTATCACAGGATACCTTTGATTGTTATTAGTATATATACAACAGCTCCCTGACACAGTATCTTACTTGCTCCACGAGCTTATCACAGGATACCTTTGATTGTTATTAGTATATATACAACAGCTCCCTGACACAGTATCTTACTTGCTCCACGAGCTTATCACAGGATACCTTTGATTGTTATTAGTATA
>JAOTRI020099789.1:0-24968 GCA_028564885.2 Zoanthus sanctaehelenae
TAATTCGTGGAAGAGTCCTTATATTTTATTTTGATCGAAAATTGAGAAATCATTTCGCATACATTTTAGCTATTTCCGTGCGTCCCAGGGACGCAAGTGGTCCAAAAGTCACGCGTCCTTTTCAAATTTCGTGCGTCAAATACGCGTCGCGACGCGTTAACGGGAACCCTGTTTGGAGATATAACCTCTGGAAGTGACCTTTTTGTAAAAACGTTGCACCTATGATGAACTAGGAATATGTTCATAGCATTTACTAAATAAATGAATGGAGATTAAGTGATCATCAAAAAAGAAAGCATTGTTTTTTACACCTAAACGGTTTAACTTTAAAGAGAAACCCAAATCCTGTACATTTGTGTAGTATTTTATAGTAATAAGTTCTACTTCCCATGCCCTTTGCTAGTAATCAGTCAAAATTTGGATGTTTGAGTGATCATAGCTCCAAAACTAAAAGTTTTTAGCAAAATCGATAAAAGAACTTTTTAAACAACTTTTTTGTTCTATCCAAATAATTGAATACCCATTTTGATGCACTTAAACGATTTGTTGTTGTTGCATTAATTGTCCATTCGGGACAGTCAAAACTGGTGAAGTCACAGGAGCTGATTGGTTGGGAGAACATAGTAAACATTAATCTAAGAAGAGTCCACAGTTCCAGCTCCTGTATATTGCATATTTACATATTACATTAGTACGTTTTTTTTCAGTTAGACTTGAGTCATGCCGCCAGCTTAAATCGAACAATAGTTATTATGTTTTCTACTTAAACATGAATTATCTTTCAAAAATTCCATTATGGAAAAGATCATAACCATATATATATCTTATGAAAACCTTATTGGTTTTAGAACTATATTTTTTCCATGCCAATTATTTCATTCTTTCGCTAAGGTTGTACCCTGTGACCTAATTGATGTGTTTATTCTGGTTTCAGCAAATCACAAACTTTGCCATTATTGAGGTGAGCACTTGTAATGACCAGCGATTTTAATTTTGGTTAAGTGCTTTCAAAGTTGTTAGAGTGGACTGGTTAGGAAACTCAACAAACTACAAAGAAAATTACAATGTCTATATATTTCATACTGGGCTATCACAATTAGGATCTTTTGTTTTAGTTGTGATGCTTCCTTGATTAATCTATTGACTCTTTGCTAACCTACATATCAAAGCCTTTTGTCATATTTCATATAACAAAAAAATTTATCGGGTTTCCTAAACAGTACCAAATCTTTTAACAAAAGTATCAACACAGTTAATGACCTAATTGCCGCCGCCTGGTTAGCCTAGTTGGTAAGGTGCTAGTCTAACGTGCGGGAGGCTCGGGTTCGATTCCCGGCCTGACCAACACTCAGGGTTTTAATTTAATTGAGGAGAAAATGCTGCCTTTGCTATAACATCTGCAAATGGTTAGATTTTCACGTCGTTTCGAATAAGGACGTTTAACCGTAGGTCCTCGGGGATTATATCTGTGTTTAAGAATGAATGTTTTCAGTCATCCAGTAAAGTAAATAAACAGTAAAAAATTTTAAATCAGTTACTGGATTTTTAGGTTGAACCACAATTCGACGTTGCGACTGTATCACACGGTGATACGTATCGCACCGTGTGATACGGTCGCAACGCCGAGTTGTAGTAAAATCTAAAAATCCAGCAACTGATTTAAAATTTTTTACTGTTTAAATCTGTGTTTATTTGTGTGTGTTGTAACTGTGAAAAATCTCTGTCCACCTTACAGTGGTAAAGATGGTGTCCCCAATTAGTAGGCCTTTGGCCGGCTAGAAAGGCTTGACTTCTACATAAAGAGCGCGGGCCGTTCTTTTGAAATTTTATTCACAAAATCTTGAAATTTCACCGGCTTCTGTAAAAGAAGCAAAACTTTATCTAACTGCTTGTAATTCTCGGGTAGGGAAAAACTTCAATTGCGTCTTGGGCTCTTAGTGATCTACTCTCGAATTCTCCCAAATGTTCACTTGCACGAAAAAGATGGTTTATTTCTTATAAAAGATTAACTCGACAAACCTGATCCTTAGGTTGGGAAACCAAACATAGGCGAGAATCGACCATCGCGTGTGAGAGCCGACGTTGGTATAAACTTGAGTATGAGGGATGTAGTCAAAGCAGAATGGGAAGGTAAAGTCACATCTTGTATATTTATTTTGATCATGGTATTATTAGATATTTAATGGACCTCGGCAAAGCTATAGTGTTTGCTTCTTACTTCGGAGTGAGAAACTTGAAAGTTACACTACTGAGATTTGTTCGATTTTGCCTATTTGCAGCTCTCAGAAAACACGATGTCGTATTTCTTGTAACTGTGAGACCCAACAAAAGGGGAATGATCAAGTATGACCGAAATTTGCCGTTTAGAGAGCAGGTATGTCATTTCTTACAGTTGGACGGATTAATTTTATGCAACAGTCTCATCTGAAGACCATCTATAAAGCTTCCCCTTTCATTTTTCGACGCCACCAGATTCTCGTTGCTATTTTTTCTGAACTGTGGGGCTGGTCTTTTGGTGAAAACTCTGGATTTTTAGAATTGTTCAAGGCCGTTGGTTTTCGATGATGTTTCTTTGATATTTCCGATGACATTTTAGGTATTTCATCCTGCTAATAAGTAATGAATAACTTCTATTTTTTCTACTTCTTAGGAGGCAGCGTGGCGCAGTGGTTAGAGCTGGGGCTTTGAATGCGGAAGACCCGAGTTCGATTCCCTGACTCTGATCACTGAATGAATTTGTCCGCAGTGATCCCAGGGACAAATTTTCCACGCTTTGTAAAAAGCCAACTGGTTTGCCTCCTACCAGTTGGGATTCTTAATTGGGGAAGAGGGAGGTTTTTAATATGACACTGAAAAGTGTATTTGTATTTTCTTTTAGTTTGGCGTCGATTATGTGAGGGGAGCAGAAATCGAAGGAATGCTAGATGAAGAAGGCAAAGTAATTGAAGAGGGTAAGATCATCTTCGTTCATTTTTCACTTTGTTATTTTTTAATCAAGAAAAGTTTTGTTATGTTATGTTTTATTGACAGTTAAAATCAGACGGCAACTTGTAGTTGAAAGTGTAAACAAGTTTTACCTCATAGTTTTATACTTTGGTTGCTTCAGAGCATTTTACTTTAAGTCAGAAGAATTCCTTCCCCTTATATCGCGATTCTTGCTGTCATTTACTTTCCAGCACTATTGAGCTTCTACCTTTTCATGTTACATGACTCTTTGAAATACAATTTTTTTTTTAATTTTGATAACCACAACCTGTCTTTAAAGGTATTTTTCATACCAAAAATAAATATTCCATTTGTGAATTCTGAAAGTTTTACCAGAAGTAAACAAACTGTTTTGTTTTAAATGCGTTTTTTCTTGCAACTAATTTTTACACTACTCTTAAGGTGTCTGTAAAACAATTATTTTTGTCATTAAACGCCAGGCCCAGAACCAAAACCAGAATTTAAGAAAGACGGAAGGACATATCGTCTGTGGCTGGATACAAACCAGTATCAACAAGATATGGCAGGCACTGTGCAAGGCTCAGAGGTTTGTGATTTCTCAGATGAATACGCTTTTTCTCATAAATAATTATGATGGTAAGAAGATTGATATACTGAGTAGCTTAGTGGTTAGAGAGGCTAGATAGTTCATTTTCGAGATCTCTTATGCATCTGTTTCAAAATCAGTTTGAGTGTGAAACCTTTCATATGAAAATGCGTTCTGCATTCAGTAGCTTAGTGGTTAGAGAGGCTAGATAGTTCGTTTCCGAGATCTCTTGTGCATCTGTTTCAAAACCAGTTTGAGTGTGATACCTTTCATATGAAAATGCGTTCTGCATTCAGATTAATTTTCATGCACATCGAGGTAATTTTCATAAGAATCAAAGTGTGGCTTCGCACTTTGACTCGCTTTGAAACAGAGGCACGAGGGAACTCAGAAATGACCCATTTGAATGCAGATGACCAGCGGGCGGATTCAGTTCGCACATTAGCCATTAATTGAATAAATTAGTTCCTGGTGGCTACAGGGTCCAGCTTAGCGTGCTTTGTAAGGAGCCTCGTTTGGGATTCCTTAACCACTTTAACTGAAAAAGACCTTTGTCGTTGCAATTCGGTTCATAGCATCTTTAACCCTTTCAGTCCCAGTAGTTATCAGCACCCAACTTCTCCTTACATAACTCATATATTGTAAAACAATTTGATAATCAGATAATGAGGCATATGGGCTGAGATTTGTCGATATGAATCTGTCCCAGAGGGTTTTTCTTCGTACTCCGGTTTTCCTCCCTCTGCAAATTCGACTTTCACGCCAAGATCTGAGCCGTCAAGCGATTAAACATTAGCCTCTTTCTAGGAAGAATGGGCAACCACTTCCTTCACAATTGACATTAAATAAAGTATTATTTATTTGATCTTCCGTTTCGGCTGTATTGCTCAGTTGGGTAGAGGGCTGCATTGAAATAACTGAAGTAACAGGTTCGAATCTCATTGCAACTTGATCGATCCACTAAATTTTGTTTAAATATCAAAAATTATAATAAGCAAGAAACGAAATGATTGCTGTGCTTCCTTAACAGAGCAATGCTCCAAGTTAAATGCACCCAAGGCGAATTAATGTTGTAAAATTTGAAGAAAGATCTTACTTTTTCTATTTGCTTTCTGTTCCAAAGGATGTTTACGAAACATTTAACATACTGATGAGACGAAAGCCCAAGGAGAACAATTTCAAGGTAAGAATCTTTTCGGAAAACAGTTTAAGAATAATAGTTTTTATTAGTCTTTTAAACAGATGTCACAGGTTTATGTATAAGGATAAAGTATATTTACATATAAATCAACAAAATAGTAAAATAAAGCTACCTAGACTAAAATCATAATATATATAAATATATTAAAAGTAAGCATACACAGCACCTATATAATAATAAAAAAGTCCAGTCTGTTATAATAAAATATTTCTTAAATCTTTCAGTTTTTATTTTAGGTAATATAAAATTATGCAGTCTTTTTTGAAGGTTACATAAAAGTTCATTCAATGGATGTGTACGGTCACTGAGAATATCACTTCACATCCTCAGATCCTTATTACAGATAATCCGTTGAATGGGAGGGACATACTCAATGTACAGAAACTTAAGAGCTTTTTTCTGTAATCTGTCTGCTTGATCAAGATATTTAGTTTTTGATGCTACTGCCCAAACGTTTTTACAATGAGTAAAAATGGGCATAATTAGTGTATTAAAGAGAAAATATAGTTCACATGTGGGATAGCCATTAGCTTTACATACTCGCTTCATATCCGTGCAGAAAAACAGTAAACGAAATTTTGACAATTAAAGGTTCCAGATCTTGTTTGTTTTATACTGATTTAACGTCGGTTTATGATCGGCCTCGTCGGCAGTCGTCATTCCACAATGTGTCAGTTTCAATCCATACTTCTATCAAGATTTGACCAAATGCATGATAACCTCGCATACTAATTAGGCTCAATTAAACAAAGTTAATAAAGTAGGCAGAGAACAAGCTTTGAGGGCGGATGGAGTGGGGTGAGCATGAACATTTCAGAGCTCAAACTTTTTAAAATGCTTTCTCTGTTTTTAGAAATAATTGATTACAAAGATTCCGTTAACTTGAGTAAAATCAATCAGAATGAATGAGGCATGAATTAATTTTTTAATACTTCGCTTAATAATAATAATAATAATAATAATAATAATAATAATAATAATAATAATAATAATAATACTTGTTAGACTGGGATATTTTAGGGTTTAGTAAAATTGGCTAATTTAAGTTGATTAATCGGCGAATTTTACCGGCCACCAGCTCGTCTTAAAATCTCAAGTCAAATGAAATGTGTATAAGTTATAGTCGAAAGAATGCCCATGGATTTTTGGGAATTCAAGATAATTTATCAAGTATAGCTTACAGGGCTGATGCAACATCTGCTTTTTTCTGGGAATATAATATAGGCTGTGCTAGAGACAATACGGGACCTAATGAATACAGAATGCCTCGTACCTGATTGGCTACATGACATATTTCTTGGATATGACGATCCAGCAGCTGCTCACTACTCGAGGTGAGTTGATACTTTAAAGTTTGTGTATCAGTTGCATCTATAAAATATCTTAAACTTTCGATTTTGTTTTCACGGTTTATTATCATTTTCTTGTAAAATATTATGGAAGCGAGGTGTGTTGTAGCTGCGTAAATTAAACAGATTTGTAGAAACAGGACTAGACTTTCTCAGCGAAATTATACTTTTAATGTTATAGCAGCGCTCTAAGCTCCCACCATTTTGGTCGCCATGACGAATAGATATAATAATGGGCGACCAAAACTGTCAGAACGATCACCAATTTGTTAACTTCTGCTTTTGCCATTAGGTTGTTTTTAGTTGAATTCCGGACTTACGATCACGAGATCAAAAACAAAAACCGTTCTTTCCAAAAAATATGAGAGATATGGACTCAAGGCCCCTTACAAGGATCTTACTCCTGGGCCTATGGTTTAACGTCCTTATCCGAGAAGATTCTAAAGTCTAACCATTTGCAAATGTTACAGTTAAGGCAGCACTTTCTCCTCAATTATTCTAAGACCCTTAGTGTTGGTCTAGCCGGGAATCGAACCCGAGACCTCCCGTACAACAGACTGGCGCATTACCAACTGGGCTAACCACTTTCCATGAAAATAATGGCCACTTTCTGTTTGGGAATATATGTTTTAGATGGAAAAAAGTTATTTTTATCCAATTAGGGATATTATATTGCGCGGTAAATGTTCAGATAAGATAGATATCCAAAATAATATGATGAACTTTCCGTTTTTGAACTGTGTTTCTTTTCAATTCTTGGACTTAAATCGTTTTTTATAGGAGCGTTGAGACGTATAAAGGAAGAAATTTACATGTTCTTTGAGTTGTTTTCACGATGTTTTCTAATTTTACCCACATCATTATGATATTATGAATGTAGTTAAATCCACAAGTTTCTAAACAATAAGCTATGTCAATATAAAATATGTTACATATTGATCTACCACTATTATCTCAAGGTCGTATTGAAGGATGTAAGGTCAGGGATCTGGTGATCAAAGTTTTTAGGATGTGGGATCGGGAATCAAAGCTTTTATATAGAATCGGTGGACCAAAGTTTTAAGGATATGGAATTGGGGATCAAAGTTTTAAAGATATGGAATTAGGGATCAAAGTTTTTAGGATGTGGGATTGGGGATCAAAGTTTTTAGGATGTGGGATTGGGGATCAAACTTTTTAGGATGTGGGATTGGGGATCAAAGTTTTTAGGATGTGGGATTGGGGATCAAAGTTTTTAGGATGTGATATTGGGGATCAAAGTTTTTAAGATGTAGGATCGGGGTTCAAAGTTTTTAATATATAGAATCGGTGGACCAAAGTTTTAAGGATATGGAATTGGAGATCAAAGTTTTAAGGATATAGAATTGGGGATCAAAGTTTTTTAATATCTAGAATCGGTGGACCAAAGTTTTAAGGATATAGAATTGGGGATCAAAGTTTTAAGGATATGGAATTGGGGATCAAAGTCTTAAGGATATAGAATCGGTGGACCAAAGTTTTAAGGATATGGAATTGGGGATCAAAGTTTTAAGGATATGGAATTGGGGATCAAAGTTTTAAGGATATGGAATTGGAGATCAAAGTTTTAAGGATATAGGATTGGGGATCAAAGTTTTTTAATATCTAGAATCGGTGGACCAAAGTTTTAAGGATATGAAATTGGGGATCAAAGTTTTATTATATGACTCTCGTGGATCAAACTTTTATGTCATTGGTTATGCATTATTATCACTGCAGAATGCCAAACCAAATAAAGATACTTGATTTCAACGACACGTTCTTAAACTATGAGCATTTAAAAGCAAGTTTCCCACAGTATAAAGTCAAGGTGATATTAATAAACAAAATCTTTCTTCCTATGTAATAGTTTAGTTGTTAGTCAATAACAGTTCGTTAACTTAGAAATTGTTTTATGGGCTACCTGTGATAAGCCCAGCTTAAATTCAGTTTTTTTTTGTCGACCAGACAAAACGAGCATCCCACAATTCGTTGCAGCGCCAGCTGTGTTGTGAGGAAAAGAGGGACTTCGAACAAAGCAGTTAACGCTTCATAACGTCGTGCTTAATTTAAAAAGAAATACAAAATAGATGTTATAGAGAACAATACGTCTTTGAAGAACTTAGTTATTCGTCTAATATTCTGAGCTTTGTTCTGAGTGTTGGTCTTGAAGGACCACTTACTTGTCATATAATTTGTTTAAGTTCTCCAAAATAGACTTCAGAAGCAATTTTGATACTATAGCCAGGGCCGAGAGAGGTCCTGTTTCTGTATTCTATATTTGTTTCATTTTCTTGAAAGATAGAGTAAGCGAGATGTGTTGTAGTGAAGTAATAGATTACGAAAAGGAAACATCGTTGGTTTATTTCGTTTAGTGTCTTTATCCACACTGTCTGCTAGTTAAGAGAAACTTATTCTCCTTGATACGTTTTGCCGATTAAGCAATCTTGACTTTGACTTTGATTTCCGTATGAAAAGCGCTTTAATTGTTTCTTATTTATAAATATAAATATTATCTTTAGATTTATCTGCATTATGTTTTGCTGTTTACTCATTATTGGTATAAAAAGATAAGGAAATCTGGCTTTTCATTGAATGAGTCTTGAACGACTTGCTCTGAATTCTAGTTTTACTTGTGCGCTGTTATGCACAAGTTGCAAGGAACCACGTAGACCCAGTGAAATTCTGTTTAAAATGTGTTTAATATCACAAAACTAAGGTTAGATACAAAACATATGTTTAAGCTAGTCAAAAATGGAATCGAGTGTAAACTAACTTGATCTTAATGATGTTAGAGCTTAAAAATATTAGCTTGTTCTTCTACTCTCTTTTTTCCCTTCTTGACTGTAGACTGCTAGCTAAGTGAAGGCTAAACTCTGCTCTGGCTGCTCTCCTTATAATTATACTAATCTTGTTTCTAATTTTAGACATTACACTATCTCTAAATTTAGATATTACACCATTCCAGAACCTTCTGTTAAGAGCACTAAATCATCATGACTAAGTGTAGAATCTTCTAGACTGTTCCATACATTTTTACTTACATTACTGGAAGAATGTTCTGGAAACGTCTAAATAGTTCTAAGCTTATGTTAAAAATGTTGGCTAGAAAATCTTAAAAATATTTGAGTTCTTAAAACGTTTTCGACCGTGTGGTCATCTTCAGTAAGTACTAGAAACATGACTAGAAGATTTTCACATGGTCGAAAACGTTTTAAGAACTCACATATTTTTAAACTTTTCTAGCCAACATTTTTAAGAGTTCTAAGCTAATTTACATTGTTAACCAACATTCTAGAAAAAGCTCTATATTATCGTACAGGCCGGTTGGTCAGCGCAATATTAACTACCTATTTCAATAAGACTTTCCATTGTTTCGTCCTCGAACCTCCTGCGATTTACGTTTTATGTTCCTTTACACAATTTTCAGTTTGTATGTAGTGAAAATTTGCCTCACTTCATGTCGTCGTCTAATTATGGTAAGTGATTCATTTGTAAAGGGTAATTAATATTAAAAATTTCTTTCTTTTCTAAATCAGTGCTCAGAGGAAAATGTAGAGAAGCAAATCCCGCCCTTCAGGTAGGTGAACCAGTATTCCAAGTTGCTGCTGATTCAAATGACTGCAGATTCATTTTATACAGCCTTAACCTCATTTTGGTGTTAGATATTAAAGAGTACCTGCGAGAGAAAGCGAAATGTCACACCTCCAATAATATACACAGTTGTAAGTAGTGTAAAACTACGTTGCTATTTTAGGAATATTTAAGTCCATGACGAGGCTCAGAATGTACAACTTGAATCTGTTGTCTTTGTTGTCAGCGGCAACTTCAGATTCGAAGTAGTTTAAATTGAAACAAGGTAAACGTCGAATATCAATTTTACCTACAAAAAAAACGTTCCATATTCATTAGGGAGTGGGAGAGTTGGCGGCTGTGACGTTTCTCTGAAAACGCATGTGGATAAAATTGATAATTGAAAAAGAACTCGTCCTAAACATTGATAAAATAAATCATCCTAGATAGATAATTAATGAAAGAATTTACATTTCCTTCTTTATCGCTTTACCTGAAGATAAATTGGCTGATCTCCGAAATGTCGGGACATTTTAAGATTTTTTTAAACAATTAACTTGAGAAATAGTAACTTTTACATTGATATAGAAATTTTTAATTAAGATCACTTATTGTTTTGTAAAACAAAACAAAACAATAGAATATTGATTATGTTTTGTTTTGATTGCCTTCTGTTAAAAAGCAGAGGCTACAACTGAACATGGATAGCCAACCAGCCGCTCTACGGCATTCTAGGCCGGAGATTCCATATTATTATATAGATACTGATGAAATTACCAGGTTTCTCCTTTTGCTAAAAAATCATATCTTCACCGTGCGCAGTGAAGATACTATTTTTATCTTTCACGTGTGAGGATATTGGTGTGGCCATGGTTACCAAAATAATTACCGTTTCGAAGCTGTTTCGAAAATGAATAAAAAAAGTCTTGTCTTTTATGTGGAAATTTCATCAATATCTATATAATAAACAGAACATTACATGGCCGCTTGGGGATACGAATTTTATCTTCTCGTGCTGAAGTATCTCTCAGCACTCGAAGATAAAATTCGTATCACGGCGCGGCCTTATAATATCCTCTATTTATATCGCGTCTCTCCCCCTGAACAAAATCGCAACTGTATATATACTTCAACATTTTTATAGACCAAAATATACAGCACAGTTTTAAAAAAAACTCATTTGATAGTGGAGATGTTTTTGTTTTGTTTTAAATGGATTCACTCTGAATGTGCTTTCTTATAGAATTACCTTTCCTGAAAATCCTAAATGTGAAAAACGTAAACAGGATGAACCGGAAGCAGGATTCACTCTGAATGTGCTTTCTTATAGAATTACCTTTCCTGAAAATCCTAAGAGTGCAAAATGTAAACAGGATGAACCGGAAGCAGGATTCACTCTGAATGTGCTTTCTTATAGAATTACCTTTCCTGAAAATCCTAACAGTGCAAAACGTAAACATGATGAACCGGAAGCAGGATTCACTCTGAATGTGCTTTCTTATAGAATTACCTTTCCTGAAAAACCTAAGAGTGCAAAACGTAAACTGGATGAACCGGAAGCAGATATTGGACAACAGGAAATTCTTGTGGAACCATATGTAGTACCAAATAGAGGTCCGTATCCCTTCAACCAGCCCAAACGGTAAGTAAGGTTCAGCGTTGATTTACAAAATTTCACATTAATATGACTAATTGATTCTAAAAAAAAAGAAGGAAAGCGCTTTGATTGGTATTCTTAATACGTAGAATACTGTTAGAATAGCCGTAAAATTGTCTTTGTGGTAAAGCTCTCTATTTTCCCGTTTTTCCCAACTTAGTTAAACCTCTCTTGTTGTTAACCTTCTTTGTTGAGGTGCTTAAGAACGTAACTTCATTCAACAGAAATGCGGTACCCTTTACCCCAACACAAGTTGAAGCCATCCGCTCAGGAATGCAGCCGGGATTGACTATGGTACGTGATTACCTATCAGCAAAAACAAAGAAAGAAAATACCTCTTGGATTATTTTCGTATTTGCTTTTTGTCCGTTATCCTCTGTAGTTTGTAATGTTTCTTTATTGTGTCATTCAGCAGTACTTAGCCAAAATACAAGAGTCTTTGCCAATAAGAACTATTTAACTCCTTAAGTTTCTTATTCGTATATTTCTATCCAAAAATGCTTCTATATCGTTTCCCATAGCTTTGAATTTTTCGGGTAACCAAGTATAATAACCCTGATTCAGGTTTTGTATTGTATTGTACTGTACTGTATAGTAAAACTGATTCAGGTTTCGTCCTTTTAAGAGGAAATGGGCCACTAAGTTCGTAAGAGGATTTAGCTTATGCCAGAGTAAGCATTTTCATATAATGTTTTCATATCATTGGCATTTTGAATAAATCAAGCCGTGTATTAATCTTGATCACTCACTCACTCTCGCTGCATGCTATGAAACTTTGCCAAGATCAGTTGCTATCCACAAGTCCTTTGGTTTGACTCCCCACTTCCCCGTGATTTCGACATTAAATTTTTGTTCATTCAAGACGATCTTTCCGATGATATTAAAGAGAAAACAGAAACAAAAGAAGTATTTTTATCAGTGACTTAACTTTTTTTCTTATAACTTTATTTTAGTGTTATTAATATCTCTTTTATTACATGGTAAGCCAAATTTCTTTGGCCAATAACCAAAACCTGCACGCTGATTGGCTGAAAATCGGTCCAATAACTTCCTATACAGGACCGGGAAGTTATTGGACCGATTTCTAGCTAACGAGAGCGCACGTTTGTTCTCTTTTACTAATCTAAAACTGACGCAATGTAATAAATATTTTAATAACCTCGTTTACACGGTCTGTCTGGGAAAATATTTGCCCTCGGTCTTTCGCACACACCTCGTACTTGGTTATTGAAATATTTGTATTGTATTGTACTGTATTGTATAGTAAAACTGATTCAGGTTTCGTCCTTTTAAGAGGTTGGTAAAGGTTTTAGTGTCTAATCCATGTCGGTTAAAGACTGTCATCATGCAGACTAACAAGATAGTGCACTGACTCTAATAGAAGGCTCTATATTTCGTTAGGACACAGTGTGTTTCTTAAGGCCGGTGCACCGGTAAATTGTACTGACGTTCCCCAAGGCTGTACCGCCTTTCCCCAGGAAAAGAGTCTTGTAACTTTCTAAAGTTACTGGACACTAGATACTTTAGCCTTCAGCTCTTGATGACCTTCAAACCAGGTGTACCTGCTTTCCCACTTAGTGTACTCCACTACCCAAGCCTTAAGAAACACACTGGGACAGAAAATAAGTTGTGTGCTTTGTGTTTGTAGGTTGTTGGTCCACCTGGTACAGGCAAGACGGATGTTGCAGTTCAAATCATTTCCAATCTTTACCACAATTTTCCTGAGCAAAGAACTTTACTCGTCACTCATTCTAACCAAGTAAGTCCAACGACAACAACGACTTTATTCGCCTTAAATTACAAATTTAATCTTTAGATATTGTGCTATAGGGCGGACATGGTTGGTGCAGTTGGTAAAATCTCTGCTTTCCTACCACAAGGTCCCCAGTTCGATCCTGGCACTTTGCAGAGATCCGAATTTCTGTGTGATCTTTTTTTCCGCCTAAGCAAACTCAGCTTTCCATCCTTCCGGGGTAGGTAAATAAAATGAGTAGCAGAAGTTTGCTGGGGGCTAACCTGCGAGGGATTAGTGTCCCGTCCAGGGAGAGGCAAAGACTCTCATCCACTTAACATACGGAATCCAGAAATAAGCGCCGGCTCCATGGGCCACTAGGCTCGTAAAAGGATTTAGCTTAGCTTTAGGTATAGTGCTGTTAATAAATTAATAGGTGCTGGTTGGCTGGAATAGCCATAGGGACTAAACATGCCAGCCTACCAATACACTATGTTATGTTGACAAGTTTTTAATCGGTCTTGTTACAATAGCGTTGCAGGTGAAGGGGTTCTCAAAAAATCGCTAACTTTCAGGAGGAAGCCATTTAGAAGAAGCTCATTCAAATCTTTTTTGTTCTCCATACTTAGCCTAGTTTGTGATGTGGCACATTATTTCCGATTCTCAGTGGCTTTTAACAGGGTTCGTACGCTTTATGGAAAACCTGGATTTCCTTGAGCTTTGGGATTTTTCGTTCCAGGCCTGAAATTCCCTGAAGAATAATGACCTGGAAAAGTCCTTGAATTTTGCACTTGAAATCCACCCCAATTGTGAATTACATTGTAACATGCCGTTGTCTCGATTTGAAAATGCAGGAATCTGTGACCACGTGGTTTTGGCATTGTGCATTCAAATATTCTTTTGTCCTTTTAAAATTGTAACAAATGTTTGAGAGCTGACATTTAGCTTAATGAATTAAATGGGAATGTTTGTTTTCTGCAGTTTTTTTGTGTCGCCTTATGAAACACAGGTGTTCGTTTATCAAAAAAGGAAAGTTGGTATTGTGGTGTTGGGATTGACTTTTTCTTACAATATCGCTCGTATGACGAAACCTTGAAACAGTTTAGCACAGCTGGAAATTACCTAGAAAAGTCCTGAAATTTTGTCTTGAGTAAAGGTGAAGAACCCTTTCAATCCCAGTTTTATTGTTAAATTCTCCCAACTTGTCCCTATAATTTCTAGTGAATAAGTTTGAGAGAATTTTACTGTCAATCTCTGCAGTTTGCTTTGCTTGATCAACTCTCAGTTTCTCATTGCCAAATGTTTTATTTTGTATGTGTTATGTTAGAAGAAGTTGGGTGTTGATAACCGACTGGGACTGAAAGGGTTAATCAGTAAGATAAAAAAGTAATAATATGATTGGATGAAAGGACCTTCAGTTGTTACACGTCCTCCCGCCAGTCCCCAGTTAACATTTATTCATTCCAATGCTTGTGGATTCTCGTCTCACAAAAAAATAATAATCCAATGAATAGCGAAGGTTTTTTATTGGATAAATAAATAATGTAAGAAAAACAGCTGCTTGCATTTTCCTTTGATCTAAACATTTACTTTCATTTCAGGCCCTGAATCAATTGTTTGAAAAGATTATGGCACTGGACATCGACGAGCGTCATCTTTTACGTCTGGGGCATGGGGAGGAGGCGCTGGAGACTGAGAAAGACTTTAGTCGGTGAGTCTTTTCTAAGAGACGGTTTATTAAAATGTACCATTTTTTATAAACTGTTTTCATAGAAACACTGACACACCATTAAATTTATAGCAAATGTCATTGTTTATTATACATAGATAACATTAAGAGGTTCTTTCCAGGTATGGGCGAGTAAACTTTGTCTTAGCCAAGCGACTTGAGCTCCTTGGGGAAGTGCAGAGATTACAGGTTAGTCGTGATACCTAGGTAAATCCATGATAGCTAGGCTTAGCCAAGGTATCATAAAAAGCCGAAGTGCCTTGGTAAAACCACAGTACCTTGTGAAAGTCACAGTATTTAGGTAAAGTTACGGTACATGGGTATATCGACGGTACTTAGATAAAGGCACCTTACTTAGGTATTGCCTCTGTACTTAAGTAAAACCATCATACTTTGATAAAACGACAGTACTTAGATAAACCCACAATGCGACCATAAAAAAGTATACCGAATATTACACTTGTCATTGTACAACAGTTTGTGTAAATTTCCTAAGTATTAGGTTCTTGGTGTGTGTAATTATGTTTCATTTATTGCTGGTTTTTCCGGAACTTAGCGGAGCCTAACATAGATAATAATAATAATAATAATAATAATAATAATAATAATAATAATAATAATAATAATAGCAATAGTAATAGTAATAATAATAATAATACTTTATTTAAACACATAACACCTAGGAGTTAACAAACTCGTTAAAATGTGTACGTGTACAAAATCAGTCTAGCTAATTAATTAGAAATTCTATCTATAATAAAATGTTAAAAGCTTTTGATTGATAAAATACTTAAAATATATGAAATATAAATATAGATGACTCAAGTTTGGAAGTTATATGATCTTCCCCTTACTAAACGAGTATGACACTAATGGAAATTAAAACTAGCGGTTTCTATCGAAAGTGAAGTGCTGCGATATCCGAACTACTAAATTTTTTGTATGGATAAAGAGTATCAAAGAGTCGTTGTTCATAGCCAATTCTACCGCATGGATCATTTTTTTTATTTATTTATCTCAAGTAAAACTTTTGTTCAATATTAATCAAAATAAATTAAAAACGGACACTTACAAATCAGCATTAGGAAGAATATATATACAGTTTATTTACAAGAACAATTCTAATGTTTATAAACGTGAACGCCACATGAAATGGCAATAAATGAAACCTATAGTTAACTTGCCACGTCGGGCGATTTATTCTGTGTCATCGTAGACCAAAGGACTCGATCTGGCAGATAATTCAGAGAAATGGTCACTGCTTTCAAGAACATGAAATCTTCTTTGATTAAAACACCATCGATTGACAGTCTCTGTTGTCCACGTCCAAATATCAGTTTATCGCACAAAATTGCACATTAAGAAAGCAGAAAGAATCATAAAATCACACTTTTTCTTTTAGAAATGTTGCTAAAGCGAGGTTGAAACTTCCTGGAGTAAATAAAGTCACATTCAAGGTGTTAAACTTTGCAAACTCATCTTCGCCTGGAGACAGCAAGAAACGAAGACAGCCGCTGATTACATTACAGCACTGCAGGCGCTAAAACCGAAATTGCTTGCCATCTAGCTCGCTAGCTACAAAGAAAGCTAGCTAGCTAGCCAGCCCACGAAAACCGATTTTGCTCACGGTATTATCTTGCGCCACAGGAAGCCCATTCGTTCAAAATAATATGAAAATGCATTTTTCAGTTCTGGTTTTTTCCGGATACTCTGGTTTTCTTTCCTAAATTCGACTTTCACGCCAAGATCTGAGCTGTCGAGCGATTAAACATCATTCTCTGGCTAGGATGAATGGCCAACCACTTTATTTTTTATTGATGTTGAAGAATTAGTTTGTTTTAGGATGATAACTTGATAATTTTACATCATTTATGTAAATTATATGACCTGTTCTATTTTGTGCAGCTTCCCGTATTAACAACGGATCGTCACCTTCAAGTAAAGTTAACAACTTGACACCTGCTCCCAAACCAGTTAGCAACAATCTCAAATATGAAAGGTAACACAATCTCTAATAAAATGTTGTTCTGCAGTACCTTATTTCTTTCATCTTTCCTCTCTATATGTCTATTTTAGCGGCCATCGGAGTTAGCGATTTTATGTGATCAAGGTTTAGCAAGGTTTATTTTATAATTTTATTAGAGAATAAAGCACTGATTGCCTGAGAGCGGAGAACTGTATTGATTAAATGAAAGATAAAGTCTTGCCACTCAGTTCGAATTTCACTCACAAACCTCGTCTAATTCTGTCACTTTCACACAAAATAAGTAATAACAGACATCAGCTTTCGTAAAATATTCCTTTTAGTGGCTGCATCATTACCAGCACGCATGTGTAACACAGTCATATTTTATATTCCAGCCACATCCCACAAGAGTTACGCTTCTACTCTACTTTGTATTTTCTGTGGGAATCTGAGCCTGCTTGTTAGTTGTGTCGTGCTAATGAGGTCCAATAAGGCCGAAACAGCTGTCCACGTCTGCTAACATTAAGGCTCACTCTTTTTTTAAGGGTCTTCAGCACGGGCTTAGTCCCTCTGACCCGCGAGGCCATAGTGTCCTATGTAGTGGCTGCAGCAGTACCATCACGCATGTGCAACACAGTCATATCTTATATTCCAGCCACATCCCACAAGCGTTACGCTTCTACTTTACTTTTATGAACAGGTTAAAAACTATACTATAGTTTTTAGAATGCTGAAGTTTATAATCATTTTCCTTTTCAAGTTAACACAATGTTTTGTTTCTCTCTCCTTTATAGAGCGAACAGTTCAAGTAGAAACGAAGCAACGGCCTATAGTGAAGAAATAGAACAGCTAAAGAACGTGAGTTTTAGTCAAAGCATGTAAATATTTTGAGTTGCTCTCTTGAAAGTAAAACCTGAAACACCCTGCCCTTTTAATAAATTTAAGAGTAGGAGACCATGAATGGAAAAGTAGCCTGCAAGCGCTGATGGCATGATGCCAGCATTAACACCTGTCCAGTAGAATTCGGAAGATTCCCCACATAATAACATTTTGCAAGGCATGAAAGTAGCCATGGTTCGAGATTTTTTCCCAAGTAGCTGACAGCTATCCCTTGGTTAGAGCTAATCGGCTTTTGAACAACTGGGCCAACGTCTTCGCGCTAAAGAACAAATTTATAAATTTATTTTTTTAAAGATTTTCAGTTGTTCTACCGAAGCATTATACTGTCCGAAATCTCAGCTCCTTACACTATTGAAGAAATGATCATATTGACTTAATTATGCATTCAGAGGATATTCTTTTTGTTCCGAGTTTCAATGGAGAGCGTAAATCTGTTGTTATTGATTGAAATGTAGGACAGAAAGTCATTTTATACTTTACTTTCTCTTCTACAATTTGAATTTAGGAGTTGCTGTCAGAGTTTAAACGAGAGTTAGATATCACCAAAAGAGAAATAATCGAAGGTGAGTCAGTAATATGTTTCATTTATTCAAGAATAAGTTCAGTCTAACTTTTACTAGTAAGTGTCTTACATAAGGTCGCCTTGAGGCGCCTTGGGTTTGCAGGCCATTAATATAGACAAGGAAACCTTGCAGGATAACATGTTCTATGGGAACCCTCCACAGGCACAGAGGTCCTGGTCGTCCTCCCTCAAATTTTATTGACTCCTTTAAGAGTTCTGAGTAACTGCATAAAAACCGTGAGGACTGGCGATTCAGACTTGTCCCTTATGATGATGGTGATGAAGATGGTGATGAAAGTGATGAAGATGGTGATGAGAGTGATGAAGGTGGTGCTGATGATAATAGTGATGATGGTGATGATGGTAGTGATCATGGTGATGATGGTGGTGATGATGATGGTGGTGATGGTGATGGTGATGATGATGATGATGGTGGTGATGATGGTAGTGATCATGGTGATGATGGTGGTGATGATGATGGTTGATGGTGATGGTGATGATGATGATGGTGATAATGATGATGGTGATGATGATGGTGATGATGGTAGTGATCATGGTGATGATGGTGATGGTGATGATGATGATGGTGATGATGATGGTGATGATGATGATGGTGATGATGATGATGGTTGATGGTGATGGTGATGGTGATGATGGTGATGGTTGATGATGATGTTGATGGTGATGGTGATGATGATGATGGTGATGGTTGATGATGATGTTGATAATGGTTATGATGATGATGGTGATGGTTATGATGATAGTGATGATAATAATGATGATGGTGATGATGGTAGTGATGATGGTGATGATGAAGTTGATGAAGATGGTGATCATGCTGGTGATGATGTTGATAATGATGGTGACGCCTCTAAGGGATTTTACTTTCTTTAGTTTTCTTTTAATTAATTATGAAACCTGTGATGATGACTGACCAGGTTGTGAAAAATGAAACGTTAATTTGTTTTCAACGCAAACTATAAACCTTGAAAATTATGATATCCATTGTGAAATAATTTAAAAGACAAAACGCTTTTTATGTATCCCTTACCCCTTTCCACCTTTAATTTCTCTCAAGCCAAGGGGAGATGCGATTATGATATCAGAAAAATCAATTCTGTATAGAGTTTTAAATCCTTTACTCAGTACGGACATTCCTACTGCGAAGGCAGTTGTCAATATTACCAGCAAACATTGTTCTATATTCGTGTTACTTGATGTTTAACCATCCACATGAAAATTGATTGTTATTGTTTTCTAGCTGTCAGACAAGAAATCGCTCGTATGCGATAAGCAAGTGCGGTAACAATGACGCAAGACGCCGTCGTCATGATTGGCAGACAACAAACACGACCTCCCAATTACGTCTTCATAACGGTTTGAGTGACAAATCAATTAATTCAAGCTTTTATTCCATGGAATTGTGAATACATTTGTACTGGGCCTTCAGAACAGTCAGCGTTTAAATTTGTAAAATAGTGCAAAAGTCGGAATCCGCTGAGTAGTTGTTAATTTTCATCATAATGAATCTAAACTCTTAAGTTTTTAATATAAATTATGATACAATCTGGTACGTGATAATGAATAAGACGAACATCGCTTGTCGTTATTAATATTAATGAACTCGCTTCGATTTATCCTTGGTCCTAATTTCATCTAAGGTTAGACTGTATATGTATGTTGTTAAAATTTGATCTTTTGAACAAAAAACCTAATGCACCACGCCATCTTTGATAGAAAAAGAAGTGTCTTGTTTTTTGTGCTATGCAAGTGACAATGCGTGGGATGTGAATGCCGATGGGCCGTAAAAACTACCGCTGCGAACCACAGGGGCCCCTTTGACGGGAGGAGCAATTTTACCGAAACTCTTGTTATACCCTAAGGACGCTAAGCTTCATAATTTGTCAACCCCTAAAATTTATCTACTTTTTATAGTATCCTCAAAAAAATCTTTCAGTGCTTATACATCGGTAAGTTTTAGTACTTATCTTTTGGAAAGCGACCCGAAAAAATCTTTATGGCCAAAATTTCAGTCTCAAATAAGTTTTGCGGATTTTCCGTCAATAAAATAATGAAGTTTTCGTGGGCCTCGACCATATCAACACAGTAAAGGTTGAAGTTTGGACCATATGTTTATTGAAGCGTAAAAATTCTATACTCGCTTTTGTAATTGCAAACATGGCAGAAGTTATGAAAATAGCTAATCAGAAGTTTTTATTTCTCTTTTTTTTTGCTCCTCATGTAGAGGAAATTGGTAGCAGAGTTCGTGATTTGATAAGCATTCCCCAGTTTCTGTGTGTAAAAAATCTGTTGGCCGCAAATTAATTTTAGATTATATTAGTGCTATTTCTGAACTAGAGATGAATATTTTATCAGCTTTTTAAAATTTTAGTTACTAAGGTATTTTAAAAAGGGATCTATTTAGTTGTTTTTAAATACTCAATATTTTTTGTAGATCTTTTCTTCCTGGAAAGCAGATGCCAGAGTATGCTCACAACGAGCTTGAAATCATTATCTGCATTGTTTTTCAAACGAGAAAACAAATTGTCCACTCATTTTTTTCGAATTTTGTCTATATTGATTAAAAAAAAATAGCAAGTCAGGCATTGTCGTTCCACTGATAACAAAAATTATCAAATTATCACACCTTTATTTAGCATGGATTAATCTCTTCAAGAATATACTCTGCAGTTTAGTACCGACATAGAAAATATATGGACAAAGGGCGGGAAAATGAAAGTGTGCGCACTGGTTTTGGCGCCAGAATAGAAGTTTCAGATATGATAGACAAAAGTGAAAACAAAAATCGTACTTTACGTTACGTTACGTATGTTCTTATTGATTATTTTTGTGTTTCTTTTAACCCCCGTTGTTTTTTAGAATTTAAATTAATCTAACATTTTGGAATAAAACGTTTTTATTTGTAGCCGTAAGATTAAAATATGAGAGCTGCATGAAAAGGTAGAAATAATGTATTCAGAATTGTTAACAGGCGTAGTTTACCAGCTCCGAAACGTTATTTTGTGCTTATAAACCCCTGAACTGCAGACGCTTAAGCAGATAGCAGGATTAACGAATTATTAATGTTAACTTAGAATATGTATTGTAATTAGTCATCAGTAGTTAAATGAGGTACCAGATTTTAATATTGTATTGAACAACAAACTCTGCTTTTAATGAACATGTGTACATATAAAATTCAATTTATAGAAGCGAGGAACTAAAGCAAGTGTGTGCTTCTCATTTAGATGGGATTTTATTTTGCGTGGAGGACACAAAATTTGAACCTACCTAATAAAAATTAGTTCCTCTAAATTTCTTTGAAACCAATCAAAACCTTGTTTAACTCTGAGTCCTCCATACGAATAGCGTTTTAATGTAATGTTTTTTTTCGTTGTTATATCCTAACACTTTTGATGAAATCATGTACACGATGCAAATTGTTATAAATATTTTAAACCGCTTTCAATCGAATTCTTTTGAAGATGTAATCTAGCCTGAAGATTTAGCAAAAACTGTCACAGTTAGGTCTATATAAAAGAATACAAAATGTAAAATGAAGTTGTTTGTTACTAAATAAAATGTGGATCGATTCACCATCATATTAGACGTTTAAATTTGTAAGTTATTGCTAAATTTCTGTTTTATGTTTTTTTCACGAGTAAAGTGAGTCTCGAACCGCACAGAAAAGCCACACATTCGGACATATCGCCGGAAAAGAAGCTGAATTAAATTGCTCAAAGTTTCAGGTTGGCATAGTGGTCATTGTCACCCGTTATCGATTCCTGGGCTCGGCATGTGGGATAAGATTTGTCGATCTCAATCCGACTTCGCGGGTTTTTCTCGGGGTACTTCGTCTTCGGATTTCCTTCCTCAGAAAATTCGATTTTCACGCCAAGATCTGAGCCGTCGAGCGAGTAAACATTAGCCTCTGGCCAGGAAGAATGGGCAACCACTTCCTTCACAATTGATGCTAAATAAAGTATTTATAAGCTGAGGTTCAGAATATCTACGAAAATGGTTTATGGAGAGACTTCACCACAAGAATAAAACATAAATTAATACAAGACATCTCACGGTGTTTCACATTTTTGAAATGCGAGGCGCATGGTTTTGCGATGCCTTGGTTTTTTTTTTTTTATGTTTTTTCTTCAATTTTACCTGTTAGAAATTAACAGAATTCAGAACAATTTGAGGTTGAAAACACCAAACAATAAAGAAAAATGAGCCTCGCAAAAATTTCCTGGTTCCTATAAAAAAGGGTGTTTGATCCTTTACACATAGTAACCTCGTCACTTTCTCGAAGCAGTGATTATAAATTTGCTAACTTTTAGTTGCATGTTTTTTAATATCTTGATCAGTAAGGTAGTTTGAAGATAAATCCCTTTAAGTTGAAAGACTGCTGAAAAAATAGTGGAATACATAAAAAGTTCTAAATTAACAACGGCGTAGAGAAACGAAAAAGGATACCTAGGCACTGTTCATTTGGAAAAAAGTTGTCTTGGGACAAAGAGCTTACTCGCTTAGGCGAGAAACGTGGAACAAGACCACTTCTCGCTGCGAAACATAGCTAACCGGGTAGGTGACGTTCCGTGACGAAGCTTTGTTTCGAGGCATGGTTCTTGCACACATGATAAGCGCCGTTAAAAGATGGATTTACTGAAATATAATGGTCGAAAATATGAAAAATACTCAAAGAAAAAAAAACAAGTTTATGAGATACACAACAGCAAGAATCGGCCTATGTTCACACTCATAACAATGTTTACAAACATTTGAGATTTCAATCTTTAAGATAAACATTTTTATCGAGTCTGCATTTAAGAGTGTATATATTCAACAAGAATAAAGAATTCATCAAGTAATCTGGAATACATGGCATTGCTATAAACAATTTAAACTAATCATACTCAATTGTTTTTAAACTTGTTTTACTTTTTACGGACGTATATTTCTTCTCAAACAACTAAAACGCCGATGTTTTTGTACTTGCAGGCTTTAAATCTGCAGCTGCTATCGTTTTTTAAAACCAATTAATATTAACATTTTCTTTGTACGTAAACTACTATTTTGTATTTTGTGGTTTCCCGTTTACGTGATAAAAGATGCTGTATTTCACTTGTTTATTGTGGTCAAATTTTATAATATAGAAATACCTACCAATGGAAGACAAAAGACGGAAACTCTGTACCTTGGAAATCATTCGGCAAAAGCGTAAGCTTAATCTTTATGGCGTTAATACTTTATGGAGATATGTTGCAAACCTGAAGAGCATTTGAAACTGAAAACAAGATTTAAAACAAGAAAGACCTTCAAAATCCTAAGTGAAACTTCCAAATTATTTTTTTTGTTATAATTAAGTTACGGTTATAAAAATAATGTATCACGATCGAAATAGTCTCGGCACAAGCAATTAAAATTAGGAACAAAGACCAGCGAGGTAAGTCGTTCTTAAAAAGAAGTCTTTCAGAAGCACATTTGCAGTAATTACAGTTTTTCTAACCAGTGCTGTTATCGATTGTGCCATATTATTTTTCTATCTTTGATTTTTCTCCCTGCAAATTGTAAGTTTTGTTATGGACTTAACGAATAAGCGCTGTTATATAACACATTACACAAGTTTCAAAAACGGTTTGATTCTAGAATAAGATAAAACATCTCTTCTAAATAGAATTTAATCTGTGTTTTTAGACAGCACTAAAAAGATTGTAAACACTTTTATTAGATTTATCTTTAATAGCTATTAATTTATAAAGGGAAAACTTGTTCTTTCTGAATACAAAAAGTCAACTGTTTTTAATTTTAGAGATGCGTGATGTAATGAAGCTCCTTGTTTTTTTTATAAAAATCTTAACAAAAAGCCTCTACAAGGTTTGGACAAGAGCTTGTCCCTGGCCCTGCGCAAGCTCGTACCCAGGCTCCCACGTCACCATTACGTCAGTGAATGAGCGTTGGTACGAGGTCGGTCTTTTCGTATTGCAATCTATGAAGTCTAATGGCTGCAATGAATAAATGCTGAAAAAGAAAACTTCGTTCTCTGAACTAAAAGTCATTAAAAATCGTAATTGTTTTTTTTTTAGCACCGTAATAAAGCAACATATTTCACTAACGTTTGGTTGTTTTGTTTACTGGCCACAAGAAAGGTCTCAAATGCCTTTTTATGTTTTCAATTTACTCATACACACTTTTTTATAAGTACCAGCTGTTAAATTTTTCGCGACTCATTCTTTCTAATTTTTTGTAGGTTTTAGCTTCAAATTGTTCTTAATGCTGTTCTTAGTTTTAGCAGCTCAAATTGAATAAAGACCACCAGAGCAACAACCAAGGCATTGTAAAACGATGCGCCTTGCATTTTAGAACAAATGTGAAAGACATGTCATCGTGCGTTTTGCGTTGTGTTGCTTCGTTAATTTATGAGTTTTAGTGAAGTCTCAACGTAAACTATTTTCATAGATATTCGGGGCCTTAAATTGTTCTTAAATATTGGCCATATTGAGCAACTTCATCTTGTCAATGTCGCTACATTTTAGCAAGTCATAGAAACTGAAAACTAACTGCGGCCAAATGTAAACAAAACGACAAGTTTAACTTAACACATACTAGTAACAGACAATATGACCGGATTTCTCTGGTATTTGATTTTTTAAAACTGCATTTCTCAGACCTTCCAAGTGTCCCGCATTTGCCGTGAAATTCCCGCATTTTTGTTTTTTTCACGCATCACGCATGAAGTGACTTTCTTCCCGCATTTTTCAAACTTAACTTGTCAA
>JAOTRI020099790.1:0-12878 GCA_028564885.2 Zoanthus sanctaehelenae
TGGTTCTGGCTTGTGATTAAGGGAGCTGTATGTTGCAAGGCGTTCGCGCATTACTTGCCCCCCAAATTCTATAGCTGGCTCTCTTCGCGGCCGTTGGAGCCGTATTCCGGAATAACCGCGGATTTTTGCTGCTTGGACGGCGGGCTTCACGTCCCACAATCTATTTCTTGCCAGCTGCTCTAATTGATTTTTGAATTGCTGAAAATAAGGAAACAGTATGAATCAAATGAGTGTGAGTACAAATCCATTTTGTAACACGAGTCGCACTTTTCATTGGAAGTAAATGACGCAATAAATCTGACTGTTTTTTTATGGGTTAACCATAGACAAACATTCATTATCAACCCACGTCCCTGAGGCAAGTTTTAGATTTCAAGAGCTTTACAAAATATGCTAGGCTGGCCTTACCAGCTGAATAGACAGAAGGGCATTATACAAACACTTTAGTCCGAGCACAGTGAACGCGCCTTACATCCTCAGGGGTACCTGATGAGTGTTTCTGCAAAGTGTGATATATAGGGAGGAACGTGTTAATTTTTCATCTCAATGTGAACTGAAATTATTTGTGATTTACAGCATGAGCTTTGGAAAACACAAGCTGATCCCAATTGGCTGCGCACCGGTGGCTCAGTTGGTTGAGCACCGGGCTGCCATGCGGGAAGTCGTGCGTTCAACTCCAGTCGGACCAAAAATCAGGGTTTTAAAATAACTGAAGAGAAAGTGCTACCTTTGAAATAACATCGCAAATGGTTAGACTTTTAAGTCTATCTCAGATAAGGACTATAAACCGTACGCCCCGTCTCACAAATATCTTTCATGTTCATAAGTTCCCTGTAGGACGTTAAAGAACCCACACATTATTCGACAAGAGTAAGGGGTGAAGTTCCTGGTGTTGTAGCTGTCCTTCGTGAGCGTATGGGTGGGTGGGTTTAGCAGGTCCACATCAGCTGAATAGCTGCCAATACTTCAACCTGCTCGAACAAATAAATAACAAAACAAACACAGTTGATCATATTAAATCTCTGGGTCTCACCATTGATGCTCCACTCTCTTGGTCTAAACACGTTGACGAAATATGCAAGAAAGCCTCTTCAGCTATTGGTGCATTAAAGCGCATACGACCCCTTCATTTCGACGAGTGTTACGTTGTGGTTCAAATTTATTATGCTTTAATATTACCAAATTTTGATTACTGCAGCCCGGTCTGGGATTGTATCAGTTGCTGTGTGAGTGATAAGTTACAAAAAATTACAAAATCGTGCAGCTGTGCAAAGTTTCCCCAGGGAGGGCGTGAATAAAAATATCTACAGGCTGGCAGCCCTCGAGCGGGAAAACGGCAAAACAAAACACAAAGGATAATCGCAGAAGGGAAAAAAGACGCAAGAACCCACCCAAGGGATGGCAGCCTGAGCGTCGGTAATCCGACTAGGGCATTAGACACCCTTTCAGGCTACCATTGGAAAGGAAAAAGAAACGTAAAAAAGAGAAAACAGTGCGAAAAAAAATTACATTATGACAGAAACAAAAGGTGCCGCAAAACGCGGAGGAAACACGAAGACACAACAATTTACAGAACACCAAAGTAGAAGCAAAACGAGGGGAGACAAGGGGAAAAAACATGAAGACCAGGAAGGAACAAAAACGTAAGGTGTGCGAAACAGAAACAATGAACTAAATAGGCGTCAGGGGAATAGCACTAGACAAAGGCCAAAAATATGCGCGGCCAAGCTGGGAAACAAAAAACTTTTGAAAACAATAAAGCCGGCAAATAAGCACGCAGAAGCTAAGATAAAGGGGGAGAGGAAAGTACTACACGAAACCATTGATTGCGAAACACAAGATAGTGGAAAGGAAAGAAACAAAGAAGTCATACAAGTAACAGGGAAGGGTGGGAATGCACCGCGCGAACCCGACGCTAGCAAGGCGTATTTCAAATTCATGTTATCTGCCGGCTTTTCATCCAAACATGCTAAAACTTGCTAAAACTACAAATTTTTAGATTCCCTTTCACGTGAGAAACGATTTACTTAGTTCAACTTGATTGATTTTCAGCTAAGTTTGGATTCGTTCCCAGGTCCTTACTCTTTTCCAAACGGGCTATCACAAGATAGCAAATCTTACACTTTCTCAATGAAAGTCCGTTTTTTTTGTAGAACAATCGGCTACTGCGAAATCTATGAAGTGGGAATCGGAAGAGTCGCATGCTCGTGTTATGGCGGATTTATCCAGAATTCTTCTCAACCACTAACAAGGCAACAAAATTCTCTATTAAGTAGTTTAAATAAATCATCGTTCAATATTTTTATATTTCTTGCTCATGTCTTACCCGAAATGCCTTGGCATTAAGACTTTGTATGGATTTTTTTTTGGAGATCTTATGTTCATATGTTGTGTATTTGCAACCGTTTCTTCTCAAAATTTTGTCACTGAAATATCAGTAAAATATAATGTGGCATTATAATGAATGGCCTTCAGAATACAGGAAAAGTGATTTCAGACATTGGGAGGTAAGAGTTTAAACAGCATGCTACTTACACTGCGTCAACCCTAAGCGCGTGAAAACACCGTTTTCATTTGTATTAAAGTTCAGAGAGTATATACAAATTGCGGCTCAAACAGGTTGTAAATAATATTCAAATTCGAGGACAATGTCTGTTTTCGGAAAATGATAACAACTGAAGCAAACCAGAATACCTTGCTTGTCTCCACCCTCCCACCATACTTTTCAATTCATTTTCAAGCTTTTGTATTTCCGCTTTTAGCATTTCTTTCCCAATAGTTATTCATTTTCTGAGCGTAACCTCAATTTTAACGTAAATCCATCTCAAGACATTTAACTCTATTCAGCTAAGTATAGTCTAAGCGTGACTAGGGAGTCACTTAACCGAAGGTACATAAAATAATTATTCTTATCCTTTGCATCAAGCTGGCTCAGAGGAACCCTTTTACATCGCTTTGGCAAAATCAAGACAAGTAAGACAATAAACAAACAGTCTTAGATCAACAAACTGAACGGGCATATAGTAGAAAGTCTAACAGTTAAGGAGTAAATAAAGATAACCACATCTAAATTTATGCTTTTTACTTTATTTCACATCGAGTTTCTGATACAAGAAAGCATTTGTTATGAATCCATCTTTTTATCTAGAGGTAATAAGTAATATTCAACCCCGTTAACTAATCCCAAGGTTGGCCACACTCAACTACCAAGCACACTATGACTACTCACTTGGGTTCAGTTCGCAATAATACCCGTAATGCTGCGGGGTAGAGTCAGCACTACAAGCTGCAAATAGCCCCGACTCCTGATTGAAATATTTCCCCGCAGGACAAGCCGGGACGTCCGAATCCCTGTACGCATAGTGTTTATGCTTTTTGGTACTTTTGAAAGAGCGCTTTCTTCCCCGACTGGACCTTATATTAGCATCTTTTCTCTTTCTGCACAGTTGAAGCTTAGCTTGGAGATACAGCTTCGTTTGTGGAGCAGGTTTAGGGGCATTATCGATTTTTTGGTCGAGTTTTATGATCCAAGCACTGTAGACTGAAGGATAAGCACCTAACTTATTGTTGAGTTCTCCCCTGCTCTGAACACAAATGCCTTTAGGTCCCGGGGAGCATACAAGGTATGGGTTTTTCTCTGAGTCGCAGTTACCTCTATAATTTTCTTTGTATTCAAAGACATATTGCGTTCGTGAGCGGGGCCGCAGTTCGTACTTGATTTGTCCTGGAGCGGCATAGATAGGAGCAGATCCAGTGGGGGTGATCTCCACCCGTAGATTGTTCCTCAACTCGTAGTTGTCATTGGTAATGGCATAGATCTCAAAGAGCTTGACAAAAAGGGCGCTGTCTTGATCATTAGAAGAGACCTCCCCGTTAAGCTTCAACCATTCAAAATTGGGAATTTGAAAAGTAACCGACTCGCCTGAATTCAACAGGTTGAGATTGATGCTATCGGCTTTGCCTGAATCACTGGTGGGAATTTTCAAGTCCACTTTGACAACATCGCAAGAAGGCGGGTTGTAACTTAATGCCTCGTCAATATGGTTGGTATCCATTGTGCGAAGAGCGTTAGTGCATTGGTAGGACTCTACCCCTGCATTGACATAGGTCACATAATTACAATACTGAGATAGAATGAGAAGAAGATGAAACTGAGATATTACATATGTGGATAAAGCCATTTGTTCGAGCGCGAGTTGGGCCTCTGTGGACTCTGCCAGTTGCCACTCCAAATCCTCGAAACCTTTAGTCAGACCGTTAGCTGCTTGCATTGACGTATGTGCCCGCAGCGTTGCCGTCAAACTGTCCATCAAATCGAATTGATAATCATAACGATTACTAAGGGTTTGGGCAAGTTGAGGTACAGCGATTTTGAGTTTAAAAAGATGATTTCCTACGAAAATATACGTTGCGGCAGCTATTGCCTCTTTTGTCTCAACGGAATCCACCAAAGTTTCCAAATTTTCGACTACTTCGTTCCACGCAGCGTCAAGCTCAGCGATTTGCGCCTCAGACACTTGTGGTGTGTAGTCGTTATAGCTCTTCAAAAAATCGTCTTGGATTGTTTTAAATTCATCGGCACTAGTTTCTTCCGCCTCGAGCTTATCAATGATTTTCTTTGTGTTTTCTAGATGAACTTGATTTTTTTGAAATCCTTCCGCGATTTTTTGGAAACTGTCTGTGGCTTTGTTAATCTGTTCGCGAATTGCGCTGCCTTTTACCGCCTCGAGCGTTGCTCGGGCTGCGGCGTCGATTCGATCGGCCGTATCCGCGAAGCCGCCAAAGTCACCGCCCAAGATCCCGATAACTGCCGAAATACCCGAACCAACGGTTTTTAACCACATGAAAGTAGCATCAATTGATTTGATTACAGTGCCTTCTACTTGTAACTTAGAAGTATCATAATCTAGTTTTTGCTGCAGATCTGCTGCGGTCTTTTTAAATTCTTTCAATTTTCCGGTTATGAAAATTGTATCTGCCTTGGCAATTTCTCCGTCAAAACTGGAAACTTGTCTAAAATAATTGCGCAAACTTGTAAAACGATTGCCGATCGAGGCCTCGAAATATTTTTTTTATCTCTCTCGTGAATTTTTCCAGCGAACTTTGTAGCTCGAGTTTGGTATTTTCTACTGCTCCTTTGATACTGGAAATTTGAAACTGCGTTAAACGAGTTTTATGATCGACGCTGACATCCAGGCTTTTTGTTCTTCGATCCTTAATACTATACTGGTCAAGAAACACCGCTAGGTTCTCCATAACAATCTTAAACCCACATTTCATGCTCTTACTAATCTTGTCAAAGTTTGGAGCGCATTCATCTCCGCTGGTCAGTCCCATTTGGTTCTCATTGGGAATTAAGTTAGCAATATCTTGAAGGCCAGTGAGGTCATTTTCTTGAATTTTGTCGTACATGATTTTCAGCAGCTCTTTTGCGGATTCGGCTCTTTTTAATGCATCCGTTTTGACATAGAAATTCCCTTTAGGTGTCAACAAAAGCCAGACTAAGACAACAGCTCGCATGCTCTGCGATCTACGTGACTGCCAGTTACATAGTCTGGCCCTAGTGCACTTCCGAGGGCATCCATACGTGCAAAAGTCTCAGCCAAGTAACAGGTAAGCTGCTCAAAATCATTTTGATAAGTGTCAGCACAATCGCGTTTCATATTGGCATAAATAGAACCGAATTTACCAAAATGGTTCTTAATTCTGTTGCCATCCTGATTCAGGGCGTTATCATAAAGACTTTGGAACATTGTCATGAGGCGGTCACAAAGGGTCTTATTTCTGGCTTTGGATGCAATGTTCATGATTACAAAGACTTTGGGTTGGAGGAGATACAACATTGACAGCTCCTCCCTGTTTCTAGGGGGTGGATGGTTCATATCCCACGGTATATCCATATGATCTACCATTAACTCTGCCAATCTATCAAAGACTATAGCTAACTTACATTGCATTTTGGTGTCGTCCCTATTCATGCTTTCGCACTGTTCTCTCATAAAATCCATGATTCCGCTGGACTTATAGTGGTCAAAAACCAGTTGTAAGCTATTGATATTGTTCTTGTCGATATAGTAGAAGATTCGGTCGAACATATTGTTACCAAGTTCTTCGAGATCACTTTTGGCCCAATATAGGAGTCTGGGGTCATTCCATCGCATCTTCGTAATCCAGTTAATCTCTTCATCTCGAACATAACTCGGGTGGCGTCGCCCTGGTGCTTCAAACCAGCCGTACCAACGTTGATGAACGTACCCCGTCTTCATATCGTGACTGTCAACGGTTATCTTGGTGACCTCTTTGGCAGAACAGAGGAACTCTTTGGACCAACATCTGTAATCATCAGTCTTTTTTACTTCCTCGTACTCATCACAGCCTTTTTTTAAAGGGTCTTTAACCAATCTGTAATACACGGACCGGACATCATAATAACTGCAATAAAATTGAAACGTCAGTCAAAATCAGTGGGTGAACTATAGATAAGGTGCATACTATCGCAACTAATGGAATATAATTACACGGACAGACACACCTATGAATACGGCTTATCTATCGTAAGTGGCAGATAAATTTATCGTAGAAATGATGATGATCATCATCATCAACGACCATCTTTTATCTTCGTCATAGGATTATGTATCAGAGTCCGGAGCCTTCAGTGCTATCCTGGATAATGCATTGATGCGAGTAGTTCGTAGAATCGACGAGCTGCGCTTCAGCAATCTTGAGGCTAATGAGAATGGGACTGCCTTTAGGTGCACGAAGGTAAATTAAGATGAACTTTGTTCGGAATAGAAGGTGGAAGTCTAAAGAAATAATTGGGAAAGTCTAACGGGAAAGTGCTACTTCGACTTGTTAATATCGTATTTGGTAACATCCGCTTGGATGAATAAGGGCCACTTTTCTCAGTCAACGGTTAACGGAAGTCTGTTTCCAGTTGTCCAGCTTGCTACTAAGCCTTTCCCTTCAAGGAAATGTGCTGCCAAGGTAGGTGACCCAACTAAAGGAATTGAAACCAACCGTTGATGTTGGGTTCAGTTTTTGCGTTGCAGGTTGGCTGATAAAGCAGATTTATTAGCGCTGAGAGTAAAAGGAAAATTGTCAAAGCGGCGGACAACATGTGAACGGGGTGCTGCATATTAACTTTTGGGCCAGTATTGTGGGCTGGAATTATACTGGTCGAAAATCAGTAATAAAATTAATGGCGGCTTGTTTTCGATTGCCTTTGAAAAAACGCCTTATCAGGGGATGTTGAACTTGCAAATAGCCCATGTTTGATATTCTTAGACGCGAGCAAGGAACACTGGGTCGAGTGCATGATCCACTTACTGAGAAAATCTACTGGGGAAATAAAAGAGTTTTCTTCCGTGCTTTGACTTGTTTTTCTTTTTCTTTTTTTTTTTTTTTAATTTTTACAAGAAATGCCATTTAGTTGTGCGATGGCGCTTTGTAAAAGGATATCGAACGTGGGTCACTTATTGATACTTATGACATATATATCAACAAAGAAAACTTAAAGTTGCAACAATAAAGTTAAGAAGCTTCAATAGCAATCCGTCTGAACATAGGGTCATATATAAGCTAATAAAACCGATTCGACGGTGAATAGTTTACCCATCGCGTGGTACAAATATCTGTTGTTCGATAGTTCGGTATGGGTACTACCTAGTATGGCCGTATCGGTCAATCCAGCTGTAGGCTTGTCCCATAACAGAATCATCCCAATATTCTCTGACGTTAGCTTCGTTTCTGCGCTGCTCACATCTAGGGTCCGTCGGATCCCAAACTACTTCTGAGAGACATGAACTCAGAAAAGGCAGTAAAAGGGCACACAGGAACAGCATCCTCCTGTGTAAGTAAAATAGAAGAATTTGAATGCGAAGATACTTACAGGAGCTACGTAATGATCAGGGAAGAACAAACCAAACAGGAACGAGGAGGGTAAAGGATGGATGTAATTGTTACCTCTGTTTTTAAGAAAAATGTTAATGTTAACACGAATTGATGAACACAAGTGAATAGTGATTTTCGCTCGTTCTGGTTGGTTAACTCGGAGGTGATTAGCAAAGTACTATTCACCTTCAAGCTGCCCAAAAGAAACAAAACGGCCTCCCGTTTCGGTTTCCGAGTAAACGCTAGTTATTCAGCTTGTGTGGTATATACTTAAACAATTATTCCTCAGTGTCGATGTAAGCGGTGTTGAATAATTGTTAATTGCTAAACGACTAACTTGAAACATTTAGGCTAAATATTTAAGATCCACAAACTGTGACGTAGCTCCTTCAACCTGTGTTCATCCCTGAGTAGGAGGAGGCGGACAAAGACAGGCTAACACCACGAAAACTCTGATGTATTTTGTTTAGAATATTTTAAAAGGAAACATCATGTTGACGTTTTGTGAACGAAGTTGACGCGGTCTCCGTCAGATTCATATTCGCAACCAACTTTGCCGACGGACGAATTTCAATCTCAGTGTAACCGGAACGAGTTAGTCAGTGTAAGCCGTGTGCAAGTGTTTTACCAACACATGTAGTCGGGTGAATCTCGATTATGTTTCTCATTATAGTGAAATGTCAATTTATCCCAATGCGAAAAATCGTATTTTTTGTCAGGTATGGAGAATGATATTATCTGCTAAGATTAGGATAGTTTTCTACAGTCTTCAGAAATCTTCTGAAAATGGCTACTTGCAAAAACGAATTGGTTCAGTATTTCGTGGCTTACTGAACCCCAAAAGGAGAACAATCTGGGTGTTTCATCAAGTTTCAAGAGTGGATCCAGCTTTATTTGACCCGAAAAAGATACGTGTTTAAAGACGACCGATGAATGGCAGTTGACAAGACAAAATCCGTGATTTGCATCCGTAAACGAGACAACGGAACTCCCTGCCCGTTTCTCTCGATTTCTAGTTTCGTCTTTTTTGAAGTCAGAAAATAGGAAATCTATCTAATTATAACATTATTCCAATATCCATTTTAAAAGAAAATTATGGAAATATTTAGTCGTTCATGTCAGTCGATTGCAGGGTTACCCCTGGCATTTTCGCTGGTACCCATTTATACACCTGGGTGGAGAGAGGCACCGTGAGAGTAAAGTGCCTTGCCCAAGAACACAACACAATGTCCCCGGCCGGGACCCGAACCCGGACCACTCGATCCGGAGTCGAGCGCACTAGTTATAATAATTTTAAAACTTGAATATTTTTGGGTTAAAAGGAGAGATTTCAGGAAGAGAAAACGCTGTTGAGTTCGTATAAAGAGCACTTGAAATAACATTATATGGGACTTGATTCTGAGATACTGCACACTTCTTGGTCACGAAGGATAAGCTAATTAATGACAGTAAAAGGAAAAAGTGTGTAGAAATTTGCAGCTGACAGGCTTAACTTGCCATTGATTCGCAATATGAAAAGTGTCCAAATTTTGGACAGGAATCACAGCAATAGCACGGTAAAAAAATGGACCCTCTCATGAAGGAGAAACTTGAAGCGTTTGTACGCTTTCCTTGAAAGCCCTCTACTCTCCAGTCGATTTATTCAGTCTTCAGGGTAATTAGTTTAAACAGCCAGGAGGTCAAAATTGTTCTACGTTTCTTAAATTGTCTTAACCTCTACTTTCTGTTCATAACGAAGCAAAGTTTACGCAGCCAGAAAAACATGTCGTTCCCATCTAACGACAGCACTTTTAAATCCCGCCGAACTCATGCATACTGAAGTGTTTGCAATTCTACACACGCTAAAATGTTATTCACGGTGACATATATCTGCTTGGATACAGAAAACCAACTGAAAAAGTCCTTTGATTGGACTATCCCTTGGGAATGTGTACAGAGCCCTAAGGCACTGGAACTGTCCCATGGCTTTTTGACTTTTTGGTCACAACAACCTGGGAAAACGTGATCTGCCTACTATAATTTTCCCTTGATAAAAATAGTTTAATTTGCCTCGGTGAGTTTACACTTTCCAGGGGAACTCAAGCGAGTAAATTTCCCGGCTACGCGTATTTCCATATTTATTTTGTAGATGAACCACGCCCGTTATAATTCACGTGCAGTGTCCCATTGGTAGATCTACCTGGAGACTTCAATTCAAACAGGGCATGTCATATTTTTAAACTTCGTGCTATGACTCTGCACTACATAAAACGGGAGCAATTCCAGCCAACAACCAAAACATACCAATCCAACCCAACTGAACGAAACTCAAAACTCTAAACTTAAAAAAAATTCGAAAAAATAAAAAAATTAACGGATGGTTTTCACATTACGTCAACGCCGTCATGTTGGTGGAAGTAAACAATAGATCTCTCATTAGCTCGGTTTTTTCCTTCACCAGCATTTGTTCATTTTACAATCCTTATCTGCGTCTCAGTCTAGAGATTGGCTGAAAAGCCACCTATAAAGGCTACGAAAATCGAAAAAAAAACTTTACTAAATTCTTGGTGTAACAAAGCAGGCAAAGCAAATTTGTTAAGTAAGGTGTCGAAACTTTAAGGCAACCTAGACATCTCCGAGGAGATATTTTGCAAAACACTTTGTTGGGTGCCCTGTGTTTTTGACAATTTTGATTTACTCGTGTGTAGAAAGTTTCTCCGCCATTTCTTCCTCAAAAAGGTTTTTTGCTGGTGTGTACGATAACCAAACGTTTGCTTGCCATTCCGTTTGTCATCAATAATACTATTGCACAACGCATTTACGTTCGGGTGTTGTAAGCATCATAACTTACGTGAGCAAGAGAAATCGGATGCTGGCTGGTTTTCTCGGGTTTTGCTTTACTACCAGAAGAGGCATATGAATGGTTGGTGGTGGGACATCCCCTCTGAGAATTTCAAGGGTTTCTTCATATTACGTGTTTTCAATGTTTCGGTTTTAGTAACATTCAGACTTCGTGTTCCGCAAACTCTCCTGAGCGAAGGGTTTCTAGAAGTTAAGACCCCAGGTCCTAAGCAAAAAACCTACATGGCGCGAGGCCAATGGGAACCAATAGTTTTCGAAACTCCTTGGCATTTTTTCCTTGACCGATCACATACACGGTGAAAACTACCCCTGGGTCTTGAAGGTTGGGTAATTAATAAACCAACACGAACAAATGACAGAAAATTGCAGTTCGTTAATAAACCCGGCGCGGGTTCACTGGGAAAACGTTTAAATAAACGCTGGAGGCGTTGAATCCAGAAAATACGACGGTACTGCGGTTTTCAAAGTGGTAAAACTGGTACCCGCTCAATCTTTCAACCTGAAAACATATTTTTTTAACTAATAACTTATTCATCTTTATTTTGTTTCTTCTTTTCAATTTAATTTCATTTGTTTCTCAACAGTTCAAAATTGTTGTTTTTTTCCGTATGCTTCGATAACAGTCGGGGGTAATTAGCTCTTGAGCAAGCAGCCCAGTCATGCGAGAACGAAGCACGTCACAACTTGTGTACCAAGGATCAGGCTAACTGGATTCGTCATTGAAGAAAGTAAAACACGATCTTCAGCAGCAGGGATTTATTCTTCCTTTATAGTTGATAACTGTAAATCCTGATGTACTCCCGATGTTGCTTCCGATATGACCACGAGGTTATTAATTTTCCAAGGTCAACTCTGTTTCCCATATGTACAACGGTTCTCGGCTTCGTTTACACGGCTTCCTTTGTCTTAGATTACACCGTGGCGAAAGCCAGGTGCTAAAACAAAAGATCAACATTCTATATTCGAGGTACATATGAACAGTTACTCTGTCTTTACCTGCTAAGAGTTAGTGTTCGGAATTCAAACAATTTTCGAGGTAATGAACACGATGTCCGCGAAGACTGACTCTTTTTGGAAGATACCGAAATTAAAAGTTAATTGCGGGAGGACGTAACGAGTTAGCTTGTTTGAAGAACAAAGGACAAGTTAAGTTGTTAGTCAAAACAAAAGATTTTCTTAGTTGTTTGTACATTCGAAAACTTAATTTCGCGTATGGAACAAACTAATCAACAGCGCAATTGAAAATGTTTTGTCCTCCACTTTAAGTTAGAATAAACTCCAATATCATGAGATACATCCCTTCTTGATAAAATAAACCAACTGAATGCACAATTAAAATTTTCACGAGAGAATTCCCTCAATTTCCTGCCTGGATATTGTATTAACACCTCAGTTTAAAGCGTACATGCATGCTGGCTGGCCTTGGAATCACGAATAGCTAAGAGATTTTTAACCTGGAAGGAAAAAAGAAAAATTGGGAATGTACTCACAAAAATGCAATCCCGTGTGCTTCAGATTAGACGGCCTTGGAGGGGTGATGGGGTGCAATTTAAATTAAGGAAACTTATTGCGCTTTTTGAAGAAATAGAAACTGGTACCATAATTTCGAAGCACTGACCCTTTTAAAATATCAATTTTACATTACCGCATATTACACGGTACTCTACCTTGATATCGTCATAAATACAAACATTTTTATCACGTTAGAAACCAAACTAGAGGCAATATTGGCTTTTGTTCACTAAGGTTTCCAAGTGCCAAATGGATCTTTCTAAATCTGCAATTTGCCACTTCACTTAAACATTTTTAGTGGATTTGATGATTTACTAGTATGAAGACTTTGTCGAAGATTTTCGGCGCAGGTCCACTGGGAAAACGTTAAAATAAACGCTGGAGGCGTTGAATCCAGAAAATACGTCGGTACTGCGGTTTTCAAAGTGGTAAAACTGGTACCCGCTCAATCTTTCAACCTGAAAAAATCTTTATTAACGAATAACTTATTCATCTATATTTTGTTTTTTCTTTTCAATTTAATTTCAATTGTTTCTCAAAAGTTCAAACTTGTTGTTTTTTCCGTATGCTTCGATAACAGTCGGGGGTAATTAGCTCTTGAGCAAGCAGCCCAGTCATGCGAGAACGAAGCA
>JAOTRI020099801.1:0-14327 GCA_028564885.2 Zoanthus sanctaehelenae
CCGGATACGTTTCACTAAACCATGGTACGAAAGGTTTACACGACAAAAATATCGGGTCCGTACCAACTTTTTGGGGGTCCGGACCAGGTTTTTTTTGTAGTGTAAATGGGGCTTAATTGTTCAAAAACCATTTCCCATTCCCCATTGCTGCAATACAGATTTATTGATCAAAAACCATTCTCCATTGTTGCAATACAGATTTATTGTTCAAAAACCATTCCCCATTCCCCATTCCTGATTTTAGTAACATCCGAGCGGGATGCTCGAGTTGGATTCCCGGTCGGACCACCACTCAGTGTCTTAGAATAATCGAGTAGAAGGTACTGCCTTTGCTCTAATATGAGCAAATGGTTAGACCTTCCCGTATTCTAGGATAAGGACGTTAAACCGTAAGTTCAGTCTTTCAATCACTCTGTCGAGGGACTCAAAAGAACCTACACACTTCTCGCAAAGAGTAGGGTTGTGACCCCAGAGTTGTGGTCTGTTTCTTCCTTTGAAGGCATTTCTAATCGGCTGCCAAGTTGCGAGATTAGCGCACTTAGCCGCTCCAGCGCACTTTCTAAGCCCCTCATCTGTCTGACCTTAATTGTATATACTCCTAACAGGCTCTTACTTTATTATAAATTATGTTTCTCCAGCAATAAAATGTTTTAAAAATTTAAATATCAAGTTTTCGTTTTATGCGTCCATCGTCAGGATAAATGGTAATACAACCAACTACTTGGAACTATTTATAGCAACATGTAGTAACCATCATTAAGAACTGTAAAAACACTAGTTATGATAACAAAATTCCTCAATGATAAAACAAAAATGTCAACATAAAATTTTATAAGATTATGGCAATGTTCTCCCAATGTCTCTATTTGGTATAGATGTTTCAATTCGTTCAAACAACCAAGCATCTTTTTATTTCCTTTTAAACCAATAATTTTCTTTGTTGATGATTTTGCTATTGTTCCAGTCAATTGAATGGTTATTTTCAAAAATATGTTCTGCTAAAGCCGAAGCTTTTGTTTTTGCCAACCGTACACTTCTCCGATGTTCTTTTCTTCTTGTCTCAAGGGAACGACCAGTCACCGATATAATTAGTTTCACATTAGAACGACCAGTCACAAATATAATTAGTTTTACAATTATTGCATGGAATTGAGTAAATCACACCCGTTCGTTTGCATACTGGATCACATCTTTTGGTCGCATTAAATAATTTTTTAAAATAGAAACTGGTTTCATTGCAACTCTAATGTTATGACTTTGTAAAACTTAATTTTTCCGTAGTGCCTTCAATATATGGCAGGACCACTCAATTTTCGGGGTGTTTCTAGTTGTTTCGCCCTTTCTCTTCTTCTTGACTTCCTTTAAAAATGTTATTGAAAATCCATTGGACTTTAAAGAATGTGTAATATATTGTTCTTCTTTTTTAGATTAGTTTCATTAGAGTTGACCAAAAAAGCTAAGTCTAGTGTATAGGGTCTTAACTACTGATGTTTTGTGTTGTAATAGGAGGATGCGACAAAAAATTCAAATACAGGTCAGAATGTGTTGGTTTTCTATATACTGAAGTAGTAACATAAACCATCACTTTTAACAACATTCAAAGTGTCCAAAAATGGAATTCCACTTCCTTTATCATATTAATGTGATAATTCTGCTGATTTAAGTGGTCATGGAATGCGGCAATTCGAGTTCTTTTCAGGACTACAACTGTGTCATTAATGTCAGTAGTATGCTAACTAAGGTCTGTAATTGACGGTACGAAATGAAGTGAGCAACGTCCTTGCGGTTGCAACTTGCTTCCCTAAAACGGTCAATCGAAACAGCAATGTTTTAAGCTGCAAACTGTGCGAGGACGTTGCCAACTTCATTTCGTGCCGTTCAATCTCAAAAACTATTGAATGCCGTTTGCGGCGAAAACCCCAAGATTTGTCTCAAATGGAATTCTGTGTTGGTGTTTCGATTCCACAGAATAGCTTTGCAAATGACAAGTTTTACACCATTAGAAACGTTAGTCAGTCCCAAATTCTTCTCACTACGGGGTAACACTTGTCAATTTGTAAAACGGCTCCACAATAATAAACCGGATCATGGAATCACCTCAAATACACTTTTAGTCTCTTAAAGTGCATATGAGATGTATTTTTTTTAAATATTTAAAACTTTAATGTATTTTTGATTATAAATTGAAATTATTCACTGCCAGAAATCGTTTCTCGTTGTTATATTACGTGCTGAAGATGTTGATTTTTGCCTAAAAAGCGTCTACCTTCTTCGCGGCCAAACGACCGCCTGTGACGTCACATTGTTTGCAACTTTTCTTTGAAGAAAAAGAAAAAACAGCAATGGAGAATAAAACGAAGAAAAATAGTGGAAGATATTGCATGGCCGAAGCGCCGAATAAAGAAAGCTGTCAAAATACCAGCTATAAAGATGGCATAACAATGCAAGTTACAAACAATGTGACGTCATTCCCAGAACCCAGACTCCGGACTTGTAAGTTTTTACTTCAAAACTGTGTTTTCAGGACGCAAGAAAACGTAGTTACATTTTTTTGAGAACTTAAAATGTCAAGTTTGTCTTTCTCAAGTATTAAATGCAAGAAAACGCCGAAAAAAAAAATCCGTGTCATATGCACTTTTAAGTAGCAAGTACTAACGACAATTCTAACTTTTGTCTTCTTTTTCAAACCGATAATGAAGAGAAAAAACCTTAGCCCATGATGGGATTCGAACCCTTGTTGTAATAATCTCGTAATCTATTGAAAAACGATACTTACCCAAGGAACGTGACATTTCCAGTTATGGCCAAGTCAGGCCTACAAACTTGTTGTGTCTTGCAATGTTTCAGGAATCTGGCCTTTAGATATACATATTAATTATTATTCATTAAATCTTGAGGCCCACTTTTTGTCAAAATCAATTTTCCAATTATTACATTAATGGCGCATTTTAAATATATTTTTGAAGCATGAAGGCTTGACACAATTAATCAGGTCACTCGCTGTTGCCTAGCAACTTCAAAATTTACCTTCTACATACTCTTCGGAAAAAAAAATCAGTGAAGGGACTCGAATTCGCATCTCCAGGGCCCAGTTGTTCAAAGCCTGGTTAAGTTTAACCCTGGATTAAGCAAAAATTCAAACAGGAATTTCTTCTGTAAGAAAGGTAAACCGTTAATACTCTTTGGATTTTTCTTTGATAATTCTTGTTAATCCCAAAATTACAGCTAAAATTTCTCCTGGTAAGATTAGAAACAAGACCATGGGTTAAACGTTTAGCCCTGGGTTAGTGCTAATCGGCTTTTGAACAACTGGGCCCTGGTGTCTAGTTAGGAGTGATAATCTCTACACCACCTGGACTCACCATGCTGGCAATATAGCAAATTACGAGGTATTGGGTTATCCGTTGGTGATTTTTAAGGAAACTGATAAAACTATAAAAGTAAATCTTTCTTACACTCGCCATTGCTATCTTTGTGCGATGTGCATGCGTATAAGTAGACTTGAAATTTTAGCAGTGTACGATATAGACACATAATTTCAAACAAAACCGGTAAAAAGATGATCATCTTTAACAAACAAACCAGACGGTTAACTAAGTTCAATGGATTTGGAAAACTAGGTAGGAAAACCTTTATTTAGAGGTCTATTTGTAATAGCCTACTAGTTCAGAAAAGATGGCGGATTAAAACAATAATGAGCTCCATTTTGCTATAATATCAGAGGATTTCATCAATAATATAATTTGTACATCTTTAGTGACCGGTGATTAGGTTTATAAAGTATAACAGTTCGGGCCATGCAAGAGACCTGCATATTATGTTCAGTATACCTCCGCTCTATAGCTCTCTCCAGAAAGTACATCAAGCAACGGGCACAGATCCGGAGCACAACTGGGAGGAGTTTTGAGGCTGTATAATAAGTCGAACGTCATTGGGTTTACCAGATCTCCAATCTGTTTATGTTGCTACAAAGTTTGAAAGAATTTCATCAATAAGTAAAAACAACCTTTTAAAGGAAACTTGAACACTAAACTGTATATAATAAACTTGGGAAATATGACCTTCCATGGGAAAACAAAAATTAACGGCTTTAAGTGAAACGGGTTTTACAAACGACTATCACACGAGTTTAAAACGGGTGAAGAAGCTATGCTCAAGAACTTAGCCACTCATTCGCAAAAGTGGATCCATAGTTTAAACGATCGAGCAAGTCGCTCAAACGAGCTTGTCTAATTTTTAAGCGAGTGAGCAAGTCCGTCGACTGACAAACTTGTTTGCCCAAATGGGTATCTTTTTTAAACAACCGGGCAAAACGTTCGCACAAATAGATCTTAAATGAGTGGGCATGTCGTTCGCACGAGAGGATTTGTCTTCTTCAATCAAACCCTTAATACTCAGAAAAAATTCTGAGCCTATGACGAAATTCGAAACCAAAACCTTCCAAGTGACCGGCGGACGCTATATCCACCCAAATTTATTATATTTTACGGAATTTTGTGCAATTCTGTAATATGGTGGCTGTGGCGAAATTAAATCACGCCATGTGAGATCTTCTTTGAGACAGAGAAATTGGTTCATAAGGCAATAAAAAAAGTAGCTGATGACCTATCTTTCCTAAAAGTGTTCGTCGTAGCTATGTGGACAGGGCATCCTCACAGTACTCGGTAAGTCTGGAATACTTTCATGGACTTAGTATAGTTTTTAAGTATTACTAGAAGTTTAACTGAGTACTATAATGGTACTGCTATTACTACAAACTAACCTTAGTAATGCTACTGTTATTGTAGCTCCGTTAGAAATGTTACTGTCATTACTAACGTACTGAATCTCTATTGGAGTTAATACTTCTTTAATTCTGTTTAAATCTAAAAAATAAGTCCTTAATCCTTTGCAAAATGTTGTTCTCATATTGATGCAAATTAAACGTCACCTTTTGCTGTTCATTTACGCAAAATGTACACTCCTTTACGTCAGGAGGCTCGAATATGTAATAGATACTTGAACAGACATAACTATAATGCTGCTGAAAAAAATAGCAAAACAGTTACTGTTCATCAGCAGGATGCCCAAATTGTATGCAATTCTACGATTGCAACGTTCGCGTAGATGAGGAAAAGAGGAAGTATCTGAATGACATTTTAAATGAGAACTGTTCGCGTACTCTGAAACAAATAAGTTAAAGAGATAGATTCATGCAGACCTACATCCCCAGTGTCTGAATAACGAAGAAATTGAAGGTTAGTTACTCTACATATATGCATTAATAAAACAAATTTGACACTCTTTTTGTCATAGTTGATTGTCATTATGACGCACATGTTAGTCAGTTCTCGCTATTGATTGTTCATTTCTATTTCAAGAATGATTGTATAAAGACGCGATTGAATGTGCTTCTGCATGTATGGAAATTTTCTTATTGAATGTCTTTAATGTGTCATTGATTGTCAATCAATGTAGTTGATTGTCTTCTGGTGTTAATGACTATCCATTGCGCCATACTGAAAGTACATTCGTTATCAATGATTGCTCCAAGTGTGCAATTGTTTATCTGTTGATGTTATTGAATATCAATACACATGCAAATTGCGTACTTGAATGTTTCATGTTATTGAAGCTTATAATAGTGCTAATGAATGCCTATTCGCGTTATTGTTTCATCAGCTGACGTAAATGAATGTACATTTTGCATAACTAAACAGAAAAAGGTGTAAACACAACAATGCTATCTTAAAAAAATATCAAAAACATCCGATATAGAACTTACTTTCAACAAAATAGTTCTCTTTGTATCACACTTTTCTTTATTGGGCTCCGTTCCCAGACTAAAGTTTGCAGTGTAAGATGTTTGTTCGCCAACAGATCCATTAACATTCTCAATATACAGTCGACGAAATAGGATGTTCTTGTCAAGATCAATGGAGTAGTTAACTTGTACCTCACCTTAAAAGCATCAAAACAAAATATGCTATTCATGCACTGTTTTTTGAAACTGAGAACTTTTAAGTATATGTTGTTACTATTTCTTTTTAAAAAATTACTAAGAATTCTTAATTTAACTAATGTTCATGTCTTAATATCCTTTTAGCTTTACTTGTCAGTTTTTTTTCCCAAAAATAACATTTACAACCACAAGCAAAAATCGTCAAATTTGACGACGCCTCACCTTTTTTCTGTTTAGGATTCTTTAATCTGTACTTGAAACAAACTGTTATGTCGATACTGCAACAAAAAGAAAGACATCGGGAACGTTTTAAGCAGAAGAATGAAGAAAATAGAGACTAGTCAAAATTTTTTAGGGGACGAGGAGTGGTAAGGTGGATTCGGTGAAGCGTCACATATCAGCAATGCCGCTATGTTAGTCAAATGGGGAGTCAGATTTAGATTCGGAAGGGTTTCAATGAAGTTTTAAAACCAAACTTGTACAGGACCCGCGGGGGAGGAAATACTTGAGGTGCTTCAGCCAACTCATTTTATTACTCAAAGAAAAAAACAACAACAAACGAAAACGGAAAATTTGTTATTGTACAAAGCTCGATGCTTTTAAATTGCAACACAAAGTTTAATTTTTATACGGAAAGGCATGCCCAGATTCCGAACTTCCTACAATTAGATTCCATACCATACACGGTCACAGATCTAAAGTATTGCTCGAACCATTCGAATTTCAGGGTACGGAAGCCTTGATCGGAATGAGCAGTCAAAAGGAAAGAGGCGTTTGCTGCCAATCCACTACTTCTCTTTGTTTCCTCTCAGTGTGAAAGTGAGAGAGCTTCAACAGACCATGCTACCTCTCACATTTACCTGTCCCTGACCTGACTCTCCTCATCTTGTTGCAAGTTGGTGGTAATGTGAGAGCTCAAATTTAGCGTGACGAAGCACGGTCAGTTGGAGGCAGTTTTCGAATCAAATTCCTAACAGGATGTGGACGGTCACTGGACATGTTTCATTCAGTGTCAAATGGGATTTCTTTACGTGAAGTTAGAAATTGGTCTGTTTTCTTTTCGAAAGACGTCTCAACAGTGAATCTGATAGACGGCTCATTTGAGTGAAACTGGTGAAACGCGAAATATTATCATACCGGCACTTCAGCGCAGTACTCACATCGCCTACATATTTTTTCTAGAAAAGCGGCTGGGAAATGTCAATAGGCCTTTTGTAAAAAATGACATGGTACAAATAATATTCTGGATGGCAAAGGAATGTAACAGTTTCTAAAACAAAGCACCATCAAGTAGAAAAGCGTGATATTTCATTGTTTTACATTTCCCGGAGGATTTTATCACATTCCTTTGCCATCCAGAATATATCATCATTTAGACAAAGTAAAAGACCTATTGAAAAATTAAAAGTCTTTCATAACCAACAATTTCTTGCCAATTTACTTTTCAAAACCACTTTTAACCCTTTCAGTCCCAGTTGATATATCAAGTTCTCCCAACTTGAACCCATACTTTTCATTGAACAAGTTTGAGAGAATTTCACTTTTAATCTTTAGTAATTTATTTTGTGTGATCAATTTTAATAATTCCCTACCTAATGTTTTATTTTGGGAGAAGTTGAGTATTGATAAATGATTGGGTGTGAAAACAGGCTTCCTGCAGCTCAAAACTTTTCAAATTGAAAAACTTTTTAAGTTTTTTTAATACCAAAGCACAAAAAAAAATTAAAACCTATTCTATGAATTCGATTTTTAACAAAAATTAATAAAATGGAAAATCATAGAACTAATAGAACAGTGATTTTACCATCTTTATCAAGATTGACCTTTCACGACCATACACACATTTCAAATGAAAGAAATGCAAAAATAACATAAAATTGATTATTTCTGAGAAATAAACGCATTACTTTTAGTATATAGTCGGGCAAGTTCATTGTAACTACAGATGCAGCTTTTAAAGTGTCCTTTCCGACAAATGCACTGAGTAGACGCTTGCTACTGGCCGTGGTTGAACTCAATGCAACGGCTGGGTTTCCATAACTTGTCCCCGTGGCCGTGCTTGACGGCACAAAATTAGTTATCTTAATGCAGCTAATTGTAGCGTTGGGTTTGTGCTTTTCACTTTTCATATGAGTTTTAACAGCACCGATCCCCATAGTTCCGAGCTTGAAGCTTCTCTTGCAAACGGTACAAAACACATCATATTTGCTGGGCGAGTCAGCTTTCAGCCACGAGTTAAACTTAGTATTTTGCATCCACAATTCATTGAAGACACATGTTCAACATGGATAATCCATTATTCACATATCCAATTGAATAAAGGAATTGATTAACAGCACCAGAACAATGAATTCTAAGAAATTGCTAACAAATATATATACTTGCAAATGATTCACCAGAGCACATTACAACTGTCACATCAAACTATTTTCTCTATGCGGCCGCGTGACCTCCGATGAAGTCATACACAGGCTTCTTCCACTGACTTGCACGCTCAACAGACAGAAAAAAAAAACAACACGAGTCGCTCGTCCAATCAAGTAGCGCAAAACTCAGGTTAATATCCCAAAAATATATAGAAAAACACAGCTCCTATTCTTTTTTTAAAAATTAATGCCTTTTAAGACCTCGGGGATCAATTTTACCAAATTTCAGACCTTTTTAAGGCCTTAAATTTGCTAAAAGACTCATAATGACTTTTAATGCCCCGCGGGAAACCCTGGAAAGGTTTAATGCATTTCATAAAAATTTTTATAGAAGAAGTTTACACCTGGATGATCGGGGAATGAAATAAATGATAGTTTTATGGCAGTATTACCATTTGTGTTTAGACTTGTCTTTTGCCTGGCACATGGCGTCGGTGGTTTCAAGAACAACTTGCTGTGTGCTAAGTTTAACAACACCTTCAACCACAACTAGCGGCCGAGTTCTAAAGAAAACAAAATAATTAAAAATGGAAAGTTAATCAAATATAAGACTACCAGACATAACTAGACTGCTCCTGAAAAATAGTAAAACAAATTGTGTGCATTTTCACAATTGGTTTCGGTTCCATAATTTAGTTGGAGCCACCTACTAGGGGAGCACAATAACCGAATAGCATTTGTAAAGTAAAGAAACCAACAGATAAAGCCGTAAACACCAGTATTTGAGCGCTACACAACAAAAAGCAACAAGCGTGCACGTGAAAATAAAATAGACAACTGTGTTCACTATATCAATTACTAGACAAATACCACCCATGGAATATTAATACACAAATACTCTATAAAACTCATTAATAATTCATCAACTTTAGACAAAGAAAATCAGAAGCGTAACCGTGGTTTAAAATCGTTTCTTAATTTGCATATATTAATTTTTGTTTTCTCGGCAGTTAATCATTTGTTTGAGAAGTAATATCGAACACTCGAAAGAGTGCTTCCTCCGATTTGAAACAACTCGAAGCTCTGCCTCGTTTTTTTCAATCAACTTCTCCGTGTTTCAAATCGGAGGAAGCACTCCTTCTCATGTTTGATCTATTACTTCAAATATAATTTTAGCTGACAATTTAGTAATAAATTGTAAACTATACACCGTATAAAAATAAGTATTCTTTCTTTTATACGGTGTATAACTTACATATTTATTACTAAATCGTTTCTTTAGAAACACGGACGCAGCTCAAACAAGTTTACCGCTAGCTCGTTTTCTCTTTGATAATTTTAGCTAATGCATAACAGTGCAAAACGGTTTTTGGAGAAATTACATTTTCTTTTGTCGATATTGCAGCAACTAAACAAGACGTATACATGCATCACCGGGCCTTGAGCTCTTAACAGATTGGATGAGCTCACTAAAAATACTTTGTTCTACGATTACTAAGAGTAATTTTTAGCGAGTACCCTAACGCATGTACTACTTTTGACCTCGCACATACCTGTGAAGCATGAGTAATAAGGACGATAATTGGTTCAGTGTGTTGGATCATACAATTTTTAAAAAACACATTAATCATCCCCTACCCCTACCCCCTTCTTTTCTCCGTTTCCCAGAGCTACGACGGTCATTTTAAGAAAGACAAATGAGGAACTGAGAAGATAAAATATTTTTCTCACGTTATCCCTACATAATTTTAAAGCATTTTAAAGTTGTACAATCTTTACTGAACTAGTCTTAACCTAGCTAGGTTATATCAGATGGCTTAGTTTCACAAACGAAACAAAATATTATAGTGCCTATGAATTAGGATATTTTTACGCATTTCAAGGCACCTACGCAGAAATTTAATGTAAAAGTGATAAAATCAAATAATTTGAATAAAAAATGAATAAAAAAATAACAAAAGAAAAAAAAAGAAATTTTACTGGGGAATGAAAACAAAATTGTGTTTTGATTCAGTTAGTAAGTTCTTCTTTCCGCCAAACTTTACCATGAATGTTATTCCATGTTTCGTCATCACTACAGTGCACGTGCCATTAAATAGATTACCTTAGTAGAATGGCTTGATTAGACTCCACTGCTCCAAAAAGTACATCTAAACATTTTAAAAGAGTACAAGTTGTTAACACGTTCTGATTTGCGTCAATTTTCTCCTAAAATTAATACAAAATTCCTAATGAATATCAAAACACATATAATAGCTTGTCTCTTTCGACCTCAAAGGTTAAATTCTTAATCTAAATATCTTAAATTATTTTTAAAACATATTTTATACATTACATGTATAAAATTAATATATATTATCGCAGCGGTCACATTCAAACTAAAGACTAGAACTCCTATATTCCGTGAAAGGGTGTTCTTGAACGCCTCAAATATCCATACATTGGCTCCAAATCTCAAAAAATAAGACAGTTTTAAGCCATGTGACGACGAAGTGGCACAGTTCATCATCATTTTCTAAAATGTTTTGCTGTGCCCTAGGCAAAACGACATCGAGTACTTACCGTTGACATTGGCGCATTCTAGTTGTAGCAAGAGTTATTAGTATTGAATATCATTACCTTTATAATTATTATTATTATTATTTTTTTTATTATTAATTTTTGTATTACTATTTGTGTCTTATGTCTTGGAAAACAAGTATAACATCTATATAATCATTTCATAACTTCTGACAACTTTTAAAGGAACAAGTTCCCCTTGTTTTTGTTTCGGATTAATTGAAAACGAGACCATAATTCATTTATGATGAAGGATTTACGTTCCCTTTTTAACGAAAAGAAAGATTAAAACACAACCATTTTCATTTCACGGTACTTAGCGAATTCTAACAACAAAGTATCAAACCGCGGGGTCTTTATGAAAAATTATTATGCACGTAAGATACAAGAACGGGAACTGGCTGTCAGTTTACCGTCGCCTTCACTGGTACGCCACGGAAAGCTCACTTTTGAAGTTCAATGGACAGCGTAAACATTAAACAAAATATGGCTATCATTGTTTGCCTTCGTCTAAGCTGAATATTTTAGCATTTTCTGTTCGGGAATCTTGTTCAAAATCGTAGAGAAAATTTTATCGATTATCTAAAACAGAAAAACATAACAACAACTAATATTTTTCTAGAACTGCCGTCGTCTTAGCCCCACTTCCCATTTCTAAAGGTTCTTATTATCAATCAAACGTCGTGGTTTGAGCGTGACAAAATCGACTTACCTGGATAGCCATTTTTGTCGACATCTACTCCGCCTGCGAGTGAAAATCCTAAAGTCTTCATAGCGCCAAATCTAGAGGCATGAATTTTCTAAATAAAAAAAATATATAATAAGACTTTCAAAGAAATGCGTCAAACACATTGCGAATATAATAATTTACAGTACTAATATTAATACTTCCATACTACAAATACATAATCTGATAAAACTAACATTTTTTTCGGAGAATGTTCTGGTATGATCACCGATGACTTGCTCATATGTAAGTCATATGAGTTATCATCTTAGCGATTTTTTCCCTTCCATAGATCAGGCCCGTAGCCAGGATATGATTTTTGCTAAGGGGGTTCGCTGGCAAAAGGGGGGTTCGCCGAAACCCCCCAAAAAACCCTGGCTACGGGCCTGTAGATAATATATTTTACAAACTTTCAGTTATCTATCCTAACTTATACTGAATCACTTTGATCAAAGAAGGAAATATTTCCAAGCCGAGATATGGAGATAGATAGGAGGAATCAGGAAAAATGCAGTTTTCTGTAACTACACATTGCCGTAGTCTTTGTAATCTTTCTGAAACCAGTTGGTCACGAAGACTGAGATATCCCAAAAAACCGGAACAACAAGGGCTATAGAAGAACGCATAACATCTGCTAATATCGTGTTTTAACCGCTTTCTTTCGCATATAAATAAAGAGATTTTTGAGTGCAATTCTACTGTTTGAAAACCTGTTTCGCGCGTCTTCTAACCCAATCAGGGATGTGAAACAACTTTTTGATACGTGAAGAAAACGTTTCAGCCAATCATAAACCTCCTGTTTTTGCGAACTAGCCATTCTGCACAGCTCCCCGTGCACTTAATCAAAAAAGCGGCAGCCGGTGGTAAGATATTTGTGTCTATTGACGTCAAAAACACGAAGAGACGTTGGCGTACTGAACAAATTTCTAAAAAGCAAAGCAAAGAGAGAAACCTAGAGCAAATCCAACCTTCCAAGCTGAACAGCTATATATCAGCGAGTTTATTGTTGTGCGGAGAAATGACGGCGAAGATTTTTAAGTTTAACCTTCAAGTCTACGAGATATAATTTGTTTTTTTAACCGTTATCTTAAAACTAAAAACTATCCAGCAAATATACTCGCGAAGATAAAAAGTTTGAGCAAGTGAGAGCTGCTCAAAAAGCAAACAACTAAAAAAAGCTGGCAAGGGGAACAAGCCAAATGCATCCAAAGCTCTTACAGACAACGAAATTCCTGTTTTGTACGAAAAGGAGTTATTTGGTATATCAAATGCTGAGACCTTGATTGACACAATTTTGTACATCAGCACAATAAATACTGGGAACAAATAACTAGATTATCTGAATGCCCATTTTCTTCAAAACGTATATTCAAGCATATCAAACGAGTTTTTGAATCACCAGACGAAGAAAGACCGCCCAATGTTTGAAAACCTTTGCATTGAGATTAGCGATATATTTTTAATGTGAACATATTTTATAAATAATTTAATATTTACATCTGCAATATTCTTTGAATGTTTGCTTTATTGTGCTTTGTTGTGGCAAATTTCTTGATTTTGTCGTTCATAGTATTCTACAACTTAGTACTCCTGTGATTTGTCAAAAAAGGGGAAAAAGAACATAAAACACTCTTAAAAATCTCAGTATGTATAAAATAAACAAATGTTTCCAATACAGCCCAACTCGTGCGTAAATCCCATACGGCGAGACTTTCCATTAAGAAATCTATATTTATTTCATAGGCAGATATTTGTTTCCATTTTTCCCTTCCTTAGCGTATATGTACGTCATTTTCTAATACGCCTGCAAAAATTAAAGCACTGCATATTGAGAGTGTATTGTAAAATAGATTTCTTCTAAAAGTATGAGAGCGATTTTTCTGGCGATCTATTTTAAAGAAAATATATGGCTCATTAAGGGTTTTTACCAGTTGTTTCGAGTATTTTAGAACTGAAATACAAAGTCAAACATTTCAACTCAAAAAGCTTTCTCAAGGTTTTGACTCAAATCTTATTTATGTTTGTTTTTTTTACTACCGAAACACGTATCATAATAAAACAGTTTGTAAGCAATGACGTCAACATCAACTCGATTAACATTCTTTATTAGAAAAATGACAATTAGTATAACATATTTCGGAGATGCAATAGTCTTAAATCGATTTCCACAAATCGCGCGATAAAAATAGTTACAAAATAGAAAACAACTATCTTCCGAAAGAGAGGTGAATAGTATCGGTGATGATAAAAACCAAGACGCGATGCATGGAGGTACGTGTTTCGCACTAGCGTTAAAATCAGAGCCAATCAGAGCTGGCAAAATTGGATATCGATTGATTTGGTTAATATTAAATACCGATATCTTGACCTATAATGTTATCACATCATCAATCAGTAATACAATTCGAAAACTTACCTGCCGTGCGTTTTTAGCAAGGTTTATTCCATTAGCTGAGCCAAAATAGATATACACAGCCCCAACTCCATCTTCATACGGCGCTCCAATGGCAACATCTGAAAAAAGATGTTAGTTAACAAACCACTCACTGAAACTCGGAAATTTGTGGATTATTGCCTCCAATGAATAGCAACTACAGGGTATAATAACAAACTTGACAGATCAGTTATTGACAATTCTAGAAGCCTGTTGTTAAACGATCATTATATTAACTTTGGCGAGCATTGTGGCGTATTATCCGGGCTCTAACGGACATTTTGGCGGGCTCTAATATAT